>MU733158.1:74440-86699 GCA_026770625.1 Nicotiana glauca | reverse complement strand
AGTATCCGGCCATATTTTGGTCTCTTTGTGAGTATCTCGTGAGTTTATGGGATTTTTGAGACACTTCTTCAAGGGAATATGTATCCCTTTATATAGGTGTGAGTTAGGCTTTAGGGTAGAGTAACCTCCAAGAAACCCTAATAGACTTCTAATAGACTCCTTGGATTTCTAGAGTCCTGTAGTATCTTTAATTTAGGATTTGGCTTGATCCCTTAAAATTTCGATGTCTACAAATGCCCCCTACTTCAAGGTTTGTCGGGGTGTAGGCTTGCCAAAATTTAGGACGAGACTTGAAGTACTCGACAATCGCAACAAATGGTTTTGAAACTTGGAGTTTTTGATTTACAGGAGGAAGAGATGAAGGGCAGAACTGGTCCTACTGGGCGTGCCAGAAATTTGTAACAACAAATTTTCGCATCGAGAAAATAAATAATCAAGACTGAAAAATTGCGTAACAAATGTAGTATTTGATTACGATAAATGAAAGTGTTACAATCTCTATGGTATTCCTCTGATTCTTCTCTCCGTTTATTCTACGTGATTCGAGGGCTGAAGCAGCGTATTTCTCGAATGTAAGGATGATGCAGAGCTCCTGGATGTATTTGATCTCCGACTTCTTGAACTATTTCATTGTCAAGAAGTATCCGGCCATATTTTGGTCTCTTTGTGAGTATCCCGTGAGTTTATGGGATTTTTGAGACACTTCTTCAAGGGAATATGTATCCCTTTATATAGGTGTGAGTTAGGCTTTAGGGTAGAGTAACCTCCAAGAAACCCTAATAGACTTCTAATAGACTCCTTGGATTTCTAGAGTCCTGTAGTATCTTTAATTTAGGATTTGGCTTGATCCCTTAAAATTTCGATGTCTACAATCTATACAGAGAAATATTTTGAGTCTTGATGTTTTGTAAAATAAATAAATTTGCGGGGAAGGTAAGGAAACTATATAGTAATGTTTGGAACAAGGATATTCAGATAGTGTTGGAGAAAAAAATTGAGGGAGAGAGCAAAATGGGGTGGGGTGGTGATGTGGCATGCCACATGGTGTCCACCTCAGATATGAGATGATATTGGTCATGGTGGAGGGTCCTAACGCAAAGGGGTATTTTTGTGCCTATTAACGTCAAGGCCTGTGATGGACTGATAGTGATATAAATAATCCTTTTACATAGTAGATGGATATATTTTACCCTTTTCCGATTTCTAAAAACATAGAATATGTTACTTTCTCCTTTCACTTTTACTTGTTCACTATACCAAATCAAGAGAAAAATAATTTTTTTCCTTTTTGTTTTACCCTTATCGTTAACTACTCATTTCCAAGACTTTTTAAAATGCTATCATTATTATGGGTAAAATTATAAAATACATACTTTATTTATTTTTTCTCAAAGGGAGTGCAAAGTCAAAAGTGAGGAGAGGGAGTAGCTCGTAATCTAACCAAGTAGGCAACGGACATAAGAATGGTAAAATTCCAAAAAATGGTAAAAAAAAATTCAAGTGAAAATGGTATTTGAAATTTAGAATTGTGTTTGGACATAAAATTCAATTTGGGTTGTTTTTGAAGTTTTGTGAATGATTTGAGTGAATTTTAAAAATTTTCAAAATGCATATTCAGGTGAAAATTGAAAATTTTATGCACTGATTTCGAAAAAAGTAATTTTTTTTTTAAAAAAGTAAAAAAAAAAATGTCCAAACGGGCTCTAAATTCTCTACTCTGCTTTTACATATGGTTACGCGATATTCTTTTTTCTAAGTAGGGTTGTAAATGATGCTATAATGTGTTTTGAACATTTCAGACAAATTATGAAGTAATATAAAGAAGCTGTTCATGGAAGAAGAGAAGAAAAGAAAATTTTAAATTGACAGTTAATGAAGTCTTCAAAGTTCCAATCACATGGAGTATCTACTTACAAAGATTAAAAAAAAAAAAAAAAGAAAATTGCAAAATAATCAGCCAAAAAGAATCAGTAGAAATCACTCGGTTTTCCAACTTTAATGTTCTGCTCTGCTAAAAATCCGACTAAAGCATTCTTTTGCCAGCCTTTGAAACTCCTGAATCCACAAACAAAGAGCTAAGATCAGTTATTCAGTCGTTGTTGAAAGGTATAACTAAGGCATAAGCATATCAGTTGGAGAGAAAAATGTTATTCACTACTGATAAAAGTATAAATTTTGTGGTCCAGTTTGATGCATTATTTTCTCAATCAAAGAGAACTTACTTGTTATCTATATGCGCTACTACTTCTCCTTGAGGAAAAGATGCTCTAGTAGTGTCAAAAGCAACTCTAATTGCTTGTCTCCAGGTTCCACCCACCTCCAAATTGGCCTGAGCTTTGGACGGACCAGGGTCTTCCATCGGTACCGAATATCCAGCAAGGAGGTGTCCAACCCAAACTCCATCTTTCCTGCATTATTCACATGATCACAACAACTGAAATAAGCTAGCTATGAATCTTCAGCAAGAAGTTTATGCTAACGAAGACGATTCAGCAGGCGCGTATGCAGAATTTTTTGTAAGCGGTGTCGTATTTACATAAACAATAATAAATTAATAAGTATTACTCCATCTAATATCATCATTTTTCCCACAACTTGAAAGTATTGGCCCAATGATTAAGCTGAATATTGTTGCAAACGGAGCTGTAGGTTCAATTCTCCTTAGCCTCAAATTTTTAATCAAAATGCTCACTCAAAGATGTGCCGAGGGTCTATCGGAAACAGCCTCTTTGCCCCTATCGGGGCAGGGGTAAGGTCTGCGTACACATTACCCTCCCCAGACCCCACTATGTGCGATTTTACTGGGTAGTTGTTGTTGTTGTTGCTCACTCAAAGATGTCAAAAAATTGAATATCTAGGTCCAACCTCGAATTTATAACCTTTACCAATAGACCACGAAGTACTCTCTACCAGGAAGTGGTGTCATTATTATATATTGCTTTATTTTTGCAGAATATTAGTATAAACATTTAATATTTTTTCCTAGCGAAGCAGTGTCGGATGACACCGCTTCTACCCACGTGCATCTGCCCCTGCAATAAGTCTACATTTCAATAATCACTGCAAACCGTTCAAGGAGAAAATTCAAGCTTGTAGCAGCTATCTTCCTCTCTTTTTTTTCCAATGAGGGGAAGACGAATTTTTTTTTTTTAAACATGTAGTGAATAGGGAGGCCAAGTAACACACAAGCAATTCCAACTAGAGCTAACCTTTACTTTCCACTTGTGCTGAGTATATACAACAGAAAAAAATCTCAAATATTACTGGAACTGTCATATTAATAGCATGTAATGTTCCTCAAAGAATCCTCCAGCTTTGATAATACAGATGTTTTTTATACAGAAGGGGAAGGGGAAGAGGAAAGACACTTTTCACAGTCAATTTTTAGAGTTCCATACGAGCGAACTGCTTCATTGATGCCATGATTAAAGTTCTCACCTGGATATGTCCGTTTATTTCGCATTACTTTTGAATAACTATTTCAGGTGGCGGAGGAACTCACCGAACTATATCCATATGCCGTGGTACGTAATGTCCACCACCAATTCCTAGGAGGATCTTTTGCTGAGTACCGCTTCTGCATCTTATTGAAAGTAAATATTAATGATTGGAGAGAGGTCAGAAATTAATATCATAATCAAGCGAGATCAGTCTATTTTCCCTCGGAATGTTCATATCCTATGTTCTTTTTTCCCCTATAGAAGAAGTCAATAATTTTTTCAGGGGCTATCTTCATTTGAGCTGAAAATTATTTTAGCCATGAGAACATATTGCATTGCTAAACAGGAAATGCAGATGAAAGCTACACAAGTTTTTATGGAGACAGGTGAACCACTAGCCTAGAAAACGTTCATGATTTAGGACTTTGAAAAAAAAAAAAAAAAAAGCGGGAGCAAGGTAGAAGTATAAATAGCCACAGTACAGAATAACCAAGATATAAGTAATTGGCCTGTACCTGCACCAATCCCCCACTGCAGCTCCTCCGTTGAGCCCCAGTCCTTCCCAAACTAACTGCCAACCCACAGTTGAGGGAAGGTTAAAAGATATCCAACAAAGAGGGAAGGATTCCAATATTATTTTAGAAAAAGAGAATTAAAAATATTCCTCTGATCTCTTTTTGCAAGTAAAAGCCCAAAATTTTAATGAATGCAGTGCTAAAGGGTTCAATTGGCCCGGCAGATGCCAATGCATGATTCAGCATAACACCAAGATTTGGGGGTCAGCTAACAATAGAAACAGACGAGAAACTAAATAAATAATGCAAACGAGTTTGTGGCGTAAAAGGATACCCAACTAAGGCAATGGCTTGTGCGGCATCTTGTCTCTTCCAGTATTCCTCTGTGCTACCTACACAGTACACAATAAACAGCTTTCAATTGATTAGATAGGAACATAGCCATTCGTCTTTGCCATTAAACGTCACTCTAACTATGCTAGAAAATACACAATCTTTGTTTTTCGATAAGGAGAAAAGCCTCAACATTGTTATATTATTACAGAGGGTCAAATGAAATTTATGACAGCATGACACGTAAAAGAAAGTATACCAATCTCTACAAACATTGTGGGTACATTAGTTAAAGGTCCATGATGTGTAGCTTCCAATGTGACCTACACCACGAAATAGATATACTATAAAGGTTCGCACATGGAGATGCTTACGCTACAAAGTAGATAAAATTAGAAAATATCAAAAGGATTGCACTTGGTACTGAAAGCAAAATCCATGCTGCAAGGAAAAAATCAATTCTAAGTTCCAATCCAGTATAGACACGTAATAGTTAAAAGCAGTATCAATGATCAGCAGTCAAATATAGGAACTGTATATATTGATGATCTTTTTGCAATTGATAAAATTTCATGCTTTCAACTTCGTCCATTTGTCATACCAGTGTTTCTAATACTTGGTAGTCTTTAAGACAATCCTTTTTGACGAGTGTTATCTCACAAAATATTTACATAGAAAATGTCACCGTTTGTCGCTATTACATTAGTTTTATATTACAAATACCAAAGCATACAATTTTATATGTATACTTTAAAAAAAATCTGACAAATAACCATTTTATTTGTTACTACTTCTTTAATTTTTTACTTCAGTGCTAGGTGGAGCCCAGAAGTACTCGATATCACTCGAAAAGGGGAAATTGTGGTTTTACATCAAGCAAAGATGGAAGTCATCAACCCCGTTAATTTTGCAATTCTCTAAATGCCAGTCATGACAAAACAAACCCAGCAGTTAAAAAAGGATAACAAACAGTTTAACTATGTTCCTCTTACCACTCAAATAGTACATTTAAAAGCAGTTCTTAGTAAAATAACCGCCAGCTCTTGACCACTGAGAATTAAACTAGAAACAGTCTACTCTCCATGGCGAAGGTTCCAACTACAAGATACTAAGATGAATATGTTCACAGGAAATTAATTCAGAAGTGCAATAAACCAAATGAATCTACCGTACACACCCCAACATTGAGTCTAAATGTAATGAATCAGCAGCACACTCCAACAGTACCTAGACACAGTACTAGAGAGAGGCATTTGCCAAGTCACTTGGACCGCTACGTGGTCCCCAATCCAAAAGGGAATGTTGTATCTGTCAAGCTGTTAGAGAAGGGACAAGAATTGCTTGGCAAGGAATAGCATATATAGCAGCAACAACAATTAGAATAGGTGTGGATGAAGTTTGCTTTTTGTTTCATTAGCTACCTTGTAGCAGTCTGGGACCTCTCTTTTCTTGTTCGCTGTTTCTCCTAGTTTTCCTACGGATTGAGGATCATATAGTGTTAGCCTTCAGTTCATTTGGATATCATATCTTGTTTCCTTACATTTGGTGCTTTCATTGACCCTCCTTCTACAAATGGGTGATGGTGCACACAATACTCGGTTGAAATCTTTGGATGAAGCTGTGAAACACCTCCAAGAACAGTCAGCTGTTCACACCAAAGCTCTGGACTCTATCCACAATACCCTTCAGGAGATTGTTGCGCACATGGCTTCTCACAGAGCTCCTTCTCCGACGCCGGTGCCGATCGCTGCTAGCCCTTCTTCCTCTGTGTCGGGTCAATCATCGACACCGCAACAACAAACTGGATATAAGCAACATACATCACCACACACACCAGTTTTTAATGTCACTCAACCACCACAACTACAACAGCCCTCTAATCACTTTCGCAGAGACAGAGCAATTGATTTGCCAAAGTGCAACGGTAACGCTGCGGAGAGTTGGATTTTCCAGGCCCATCAGTATTTCGACCACTACAATGTTTCCGACTCAATGTTCATTCTTCCTTGAAGGCGACGCCAGAGATTGGTATCAATGGATGTATCGGAATCATCAGTTATGTGGTAGGGCTCACTTGATGAGAGCTTTTGTGACTCGTTTTGGAGCGAAATCATTGGAATCACCGGACAGTTTGCTTGCAAAATTGCAAATGACTTCTTCGGTTCATGACTATCTCTCCCGTTTTGAAAAACTCGCTAACCGTACGACAAAGATGTCACCGCTGATGTTGAAACATTGATGTACTTCCGGGCTTCAACCAGATATTAATGCTGATGTGCTTTCCTTTCGCCCCGTGGACTTGAATGAGGCCATTGATTTGGCCTTTTTACAAGAGCAGAAATATTTGGCCCAACCCAAACAAACAACCGACCCACTTCTTTCTCTAAACCACAGCCTCTTTCCCTGCCACAACAAACCACTTGGAACCCTAAATCAATCCCGTCAATCTCTCCTTCTTCACAGTCTCCGACTGCCTCTCTTCCCAGAATTGGCCGCATCCCTTTTAAAAAACTGACATCGGCGGAGGTTCAACGCAAACGCGAGCTAAATTTGTGCTTCAATTGTGACGAAAAATACCACAAGGGTCATTGTTGCTCCTCTACACCCCAGCTTTTCCTTCTAGCAGATGACGAAGCCCTTGAGGATCCTCCATTGGAATTGTTACCACCACCATCTGATTCCCCTCCTCCTGATATATCACCTGCCTCACCCTCTCTTCTCACCATCAGTCTTCACGCCTTGTCTGGCGGACTACACTCCTCCACTATTCGCGTGACTGGCTATATCAAGGGTCTTGCAGCTCAGATTCTCATTGATGGAGGTAGCACTCATAATTTTGTCAATCCGCGTGCTGCTAGGAAACTTAAATTGGCTATTGAACCATCTACTAGGTTTTCTGTTGTGGTTGGAAATGGGCATGCATTGACGTGTCTTGGAGTGATACATGATGTTCCTATTACTATTCAAGGTTTTTCTTTTTCCACTAATTTCTTTGTCATTGATCTTCATGGGTCTGAACTTGTTTTGGGTGTGGTTTGGCTAGCCACACTAGGTACTAGTACTACAGACTATGTCAACCGTCTCTTTGAGTTCAACATTTCTAGGCAACGCATTTGTTGGGTAGGTGACCCTGTTTCTTCCCCAACCCAAATCAATATGTCCACCCTTCGTCGTTTTTCACAAACTGATGCCATTTCTTATCTCCTGCAGTTAGATCTCCACTCCACATCTACCACTTCTTTACCTGATTATCCTCATGACTTATCCCTTCTCCTCCAATCCTATGATGATGTATTCAAATCTCCAGAGTCACTTCCCACCTCTAGACCTCAGGACCATCGTATTCCACTGCTTCCGGGTGCTAATCCAATTAATGTGCGTCCTTATCGATACCCCCATTTTCAGAAGGCAGAAATTGAACACCAAGTGTCCGAGATGCTTAAGTCCGGTGTTATTCGTCCCAGTTCAAGTCCTTATTCTTCCCCTGTTCTATTAGTTAGGAAGAAAGATGGGATTTGGCGTTTTTGTGTTGATTACTGGGCCTTGAACTCCATTACAGTTAAAGATCGTTTTCCTATACCTACTGTTGATGAACTGTTTGACAAGTCGCACAATGCTTGCTTCTTCTCTAAACTGGATTTATTAGCAGGGTATCACCAAATTCGCCTCCATCCCCCGGATATTGAAAAGACTGCCTTCCGCACTCACGATGGGCATTATGAGTTCACTGTTATGCCATTTGGGCTTTCGAATGCCCCATCCACCTTCCAGTCCACAATGAACTCCATTTTCAAACCGTTTCTTCGCCAATTTGTCCTCGTTTTTTTTTTACGATATTCTCATTTATAGCCAATCGTTGCAGGATCACCTAGCCCACCTTCGCTCTGTATTTCACAGTCTTCGTAGCAATGCTTTAGTGGTAAAAAGATCAAAATGTCAATTTAGTCAGTCCTCCATTGCCTATTTGGGTCATATTCTATCTTCTGATGGCCTTCAAGTTGATCCAGATAAAATTGCTGCTATCATATCTTGGCCCTATCCTTCATCAGTCAAAGATGTACGCGGATTCCTTGGCCTAACGGCTATTATCGACATTTTGTCAAAGGATACGCCCAATTGGCTTCATCTCTCACGGACTTGTTGAAGAAAGATTCCTTCCTTTGGTCTGATACGGCTTCTGCTGCTTTTTTAAAACTCAAGAAGGCCCTAAGCTCCGTTCCTGTTTTATCCTTGCCTGACTTCTCTAAAGTCTTCACAGTGGAAACAGATGCATCAGGTACAGGGATTGGTGCGGTGCTATCTCAAGAAGGTCATCCCATTGCCTTCTTCAGTCAGAAATTGTCTTCAAGAATGCAGGCTGCCTCGACTTATAATAGGGAGATGTTTGCTATCACACAAGCTGTTCAAAAGTGGAGGCAGTACCTATTGGGCCGCAAGTTTATTATAATCACAGACCAACAGCCTTTAAAATCCCTCATTAGTCAAGTGATCCAAACATCCGAACAACGTTGGCTCAGTAAACTAATCGGGTATGATTTTGAGATTCTTTATAGACCGGGAAGACTCATTCAGCCGCTGATGCTCTTTCTCGGGTTCCTACATTGCATGCTCTCACCTTGGCTGTTTCTGAATTGGCTTTAATTGACCAGCTGCGGGCCTTGAACAAAACGGATCCTGAGTTATTAGCCTTGTAGAGGAAATTGGAGAGTGATCCAACTGCCTTACCTCACTTTTCCTTTCAGGAGGGACTTTTTTTATTTCGCAACTGACTGGGTGTCCCTCGAGATACTAAGCTTAGCACATTACTGCTTGAGGAATTTCACGCCTCCAAAATTGGTGGACAAGCAGGCATCTCTCTTACGTTTCATAGATTCTCTTCCAATTTTTATTGGGATAGCATGCGGACAGATGTGAAAACTTTTATCATGACTTGTCAAATCTGCAAGCAAATGAAGGACTCAAATTTGAAACCTGCTGGACTTCTTTCCCCTTTGCCAATTCAAGAGGTTATCTTTGAAGATATTTCAATGGATTTCATTACTGGGTTGCCTCCTTCCCATGGTCGCACTGTTATTTTGGTCATTGTGGATCGTTTGTCCAAATACAGCCATTTTATTGCCTTGCCCACAAACTTCACCAGTCATAAAGTAGCAGAGCAGAGGTATTTGTACAGGAGTTCATTCGCCTCCATGGTTTTCCAGTCACTATTGTATCGGATAGGGACCCCTTGTTTCTCTCTGAATTCTGGCGTGAACTCCACAAGCTTCAAGGGACACAATTGGCTATGAGTTCAGCTTATCACCCACAATCAGATGGTCAAACCGAGGCTCTCGACAAATGTCTCGAGATGTACCTTCGCTGCTTCGCCGCTGATACACCAACTGCTTGGTTTTCTTTGTTACCATGGGCGGAATTCTGGTATAACACATCCTATCACCATAGTTCTAAAGTAACTCCTTTTGAGGTAGTATATGGTCGTCCTCCACCAACAGTTTCACACTATGTCAAAGATAATTTGACTAATCCAGCCGTGGCTGCTTCTCTTCGCCAACGTGATGAGGTTTTGGCTATATTAAAGGCAAATTTAATCCAGGCACAAGAGCGTATGAAGGTTTATGCGGATAAAGGTCGTAGAGAGGTTGTGTTTGGAGTGGGTGATTGGGTTTATGTTCGTCTACGTCCCTATCGTCAGCTCTCCATCCGTTTGCAGCGTCATAACAAACTGAGCAGACGATTCTTTGGTCCCTTTCAGATCATACAACGCATTGGCGAAGTTGCTTATAAGTTGGAAGTACCCTCATCCTCCAAAATTCACCCCCGTGTTTCATGTTTCTGTCCTCCGAAAGTGTCTGGGCAATCCATCGCACCAGGTCACCCCTATTGACCTTTTGGATCAGTCTTCTTCCTTGATACTACAACTTGAAGATGTCTTGCGAACTCGAACTATTTCGAGGGGAGCACATTAGGTTCCACAATTTCTTATCAAATGGTCTGGACTTCCTGCTTCTGATGCAACTTGGGAGGATACTCACGCTCTGCTGCAGAAGTTCCCGAATCAGAACCTTAAGGGCAATGTTCATCTTCATGGGGTCGGCAATGTAATGAATCAGCAGCACACTCCAACAGTACCTAGACGCAGTACTAGAGAGAGGCATTTGCCAAGTCACTTGGACCACTACGTGGTCCCCAATCCAAAAGGGAATGTTGTATCTGTCAAGCCGTTAGAGAAGGGACAAAAAATGCTTGGCAAGGAATAGCATATATAGCAGCAACAACAATTAGAATAGGTGTGGATGAAGTTTAGTTTTTGTTTCATTAGCTACCTTGTAGCAGTCTGGGACCTCTCTTTTCTTGTTTTTCATTTTTTGTTCACTGTTTCTCCTTGTTTTCCTAAGGATTGAGGATCATATAGTGTTACCCTTCAGTTCATTTGGATATCATATCTTGTTTCCTTACACTAAACCAACTACGCAAAGTTGCAATGTTTCATACAAAAAGAAATCTGTTATGAACTTATTGAAGTAGAAAAGGCAGTTAAACAAGGATGTTACCTCAAATTCAGGGGTTAGATTCTGTGACTCGGCAATAGATTTCAACAGTCTAAACCATGGCCCAATACGTGGGTTAGGCGGTGCAGCCCAGGCAGGTTTTCCACCTACTGGTGTTTCCTCCCCTTCTTTTAGGTGAGGGACACCTAATTATTTTCATGACCACACAATCAACATAAATTGAATACTTCAACATTCTGGTAAAGGCAAGTCCGTCAGATCCAAAATAAATAAACCCTATACGGCTATAATCAATTTCTACCTATGGGGTGAACGGTGAGTGCAGGACGGTTAGATGCAGCAGTGTGCTTGCTAAGAAAGACAACCTCATCAACTGCCTCGCCCGTGGCTTCTTCCCAATGCTTGTCCAAGTAGTCCTCTCTCACAATGCTTCGATCATGCTTCAATAACCTTACATCTTGATTCACAAAACTTGGCATATCCTAAGCTTATTCAATAACAAAAAGAAAAAGATCACAGCTTTATCAGTTCAAGCATGTGTTAAAACTCTCCTCCCACTTCATGTAGTTTTCTAGACCTAAAACCATACTCTTTAAATTTTTAATACGTTTGAATTAGGGAAAGTAGGATGTATACGTGCTTGAATTTCTACAATGGAAACAAAACAAAGATAAATTTACAATGTACCCCTTTATTATCACAACGGGCGGCCACTGCACTAATCTCCCACTATGCGCGGGGTCCGGGGAAGGGCCGGACGACAAGGGTCTATTGTACCCAATCTTACCCTGCATTTCTGCAAGAGGCTATTTCCACAGCTCGAACCCGTGACCTCCTAGTCACGTGGCAGCAACTTTACCCGTTATGGCAAGGATCCCCTTACCCTTTATTATCGCAACCAGTGTAAAATTAGTCAAACTATACATGCATATTCTGAGCATTTTAGAATTCATAGATCAAAACCCCCAATAGTTTTAGATGATTAATTGTTTTTAAAAGGGGCTAATTTTAATAAATAGGAAAGTGAGGGAAATGATAACCAGTGAAGAAGAAAGAGTAGAATTAGAAACCTGAATAGGAGGACCAGGGTGCCAACCAGGCATGGCTAAAAGGGCGGAAGCAGGTCCAATGGAAGCCGGGTCAATGGTTGTAGCCACTATTAACGTCACCATCCCTTTGCAATTGTTTCTTCTAAAATTTGATGATGATATTCTATGCGGATGAAGGAAAATGCTGGTTCTTGACAGTAAACGTAAAAACCCAATCTTGGTCATCCCATCACTGGTGGATAACCCATGGGCGGCTCCACAGTATCCAGGGCCTAAAGCCAAACTGCCGTAAGTTTTTTCATATTTAAAAGCTTATTTAATAAAATTTTATTTTAAAGTTTATTTTTTTAGTTTTTTGAGATGTAAATTTTTTAATAATTTATTTATAATCGATTTCTTAACTAGTATTTTAT
>MU733158.1:28016-72935 GCA_026770625.1 Nicotiana glauca | reverse complement strand
TTATATATATATATATATATATATATATATATATATATATATATATATATATATATATATATATATATATATACTACTTTTTAGAGTTATTATTCAATTCTTTAAGGATTTTCAAATTCTCTAAAACATCTTTGTTACCAATGGATTCCATTCTCTTCTAGCTCAATTATATTAGTAATTTGTTTATCTACCATAAATTCTTTCTATTTTTGGGGATTGTATTAAAACTTCAATTCTTCTCTCTTTTTTTGGTATTTTTAATATGCGGATTCATATTTCTTTGTTGACATATTAAAATTCTAATAAATTATAAAAGATAATACATATACTTACAAACAAAAGATATTAAAAAATTAATTTAGATGAAAGTAATCCACAGATTCTTTGAATTCCCTTCGACGCCATCAATCAAATCCTAAGAGATCCTCCTATGTTATGTTATTGTAGTTATGGGGACCAATAAGTGTGAAAATTCAACATAAATTTAATGAAGATCAAAGGATCCACACATCTTCTGTGAAATTTTTTTCTTGTAACTCCTTTTCTCATGTATAACAACTCAGTATTTTTTTTTACAACTACTCATATTTTGTTATTTATTATTTGTTATTTTATTTTTCTCAATTTTTTGTTATCTCTACGTGGTTCTTTACTGAATAATATTCATTGACCATAAGCTATTTTGTTTATTAGCTTGGGATGATAGTCAAATTAATTTACTTTACTGTTATGCTTAATGATGCATGAAAACTAAATATATATGTGTTGGTTATGTATTACAACATATGAAACATTTAGACTCAAGTACAAAATTTTGGAGTAGCAAATATTCTAACTTCAAAATGTTTTCATTAATTAGAACATCTATGCATTTGTTATTTCCTTAAATATTGTCTTTTCCAATTCCATTTACTTGTTTCGAATGTAAAATCTCTTTAAAGAGACTGATTTAGAATTTAATATGAATATGAGGTGAATTTAGTGCATTATTGGTAAAATCGTTATTTTAATTCAACCAAGCTCTATATCTAAATTTTAAAATGGATTAGGATTCTTATAGTTGTATCAAAAATGGTTTCTATAAAGTATTCTAAACTATAAAAGAGCTTTATTGGAGATAATTAACGCTTTAACCATAACAAGAGCACAAAAAAAATTAGTACCGAATAGTTCTACTTTTACATAAAATTTGGTGGTAAAAGAGATGAGTGTTAGAAGAAGAAAAAAAAAGTATGTTCGTAGAATAAAGAAGAAAATATGTAATGAGAGAACGTGTTAGGCTTATTGGTGCTCTTTTGAGTTTAATAAAGTACTCAAGGATAAAACTTCAATATTTAATTTCTTTTTAGCTTTTCTCTTCTTTTTTCTAATTACAAACATCAACCAACTATTTTTATATCTTCCCAGAGCTGGTCTAAGAATGTTTCCTCACCCATATGTAAATGTTGCTTATAAAAATAATATAAGAAAATTTCTAGAGATATTATTATTTCATATCAAACTTGTCCCTTCAAGTAAATTCCTCAAAGAAGTAGGAAGGTGTAACGACCCGACCGGTCATTTTGAACTTTTTTACTTTGATCGTCAGTTCTCGGGTACGACTTACCCCGAGTAATGTATTATGACTGGTGTAGATCGTTGGTTTTGATTTCAGAAAAAATCGGAATGAATTTGAAAGAACAGTTTCAGTTGAAAGCTTTGAATTTGAAAGGTTTGACCATGAGTTGACTTATTTGTATATGAGCTCGGATCAGAATTTTTATAATTTGTTTAGCTTCGTTGGGTGATTTATGACTTAGGAGCGTGATCAGAATTGGTTTTGAAGGTCAGGAGTAGAATTTGGCTTGAATTGACGAAGTTGAGATTTTGGCGATTTCCTGTTGGTAGGTGAGATTTTGATCCGGAAGTCAAAATGGAATTCTGAGAGTTGAAATAGCTTCGTTATGTCATTTAGGATGTGTGTGTAAAATTTTAGTTCATTCGGACGTCGTTTGGTCGGGTTTTTTGTCGAAAGTGTATTTCGGAAGTTTTTGAAAACTTAGGCTTGAATTCCACGAGTTTTGAGTAATTTGATGTTGTTTGAGGTGTTTTGATGATTGGAACAAGTTTGAATAATGTTATGGGTTATGTTGGTAGGTTTGGTTGAGGTCCCGAGGGCCTCGGGTGTGTTTCGGGAGGTTAAGCGGATCAATTTCATGTTTTGAGAACTTCAGAAAAATTGCAGGTTTCAGTTGCTGGATTTTTGTTCATTGCGATCGCGTTGGCTCTCTCATGATCGCATAGAATCCTTGGAGGGAGCAGTTAAATTGTTATTCGCGTTCGCAGGAATAGGGATGTGATCGCATAGCTGGGTAAAGTCGTTGATCGCAAACGCGTAGGGCTGGTCGCGTTCGCATAGTGTAAAGTGGACCTGAGGTATTGGTTGGAAATTGTTCATCGCGAATGCGAAGGGTGGTCCGGGATCGCATAGAGTTATACGACAGTGCATCACGTTTGCATGGGTTCTGTTGCGTTCGCATAGGGTTAAATCTGAGGACGGAGTTTTGTGCTTCGCGGTCGCGAAGGTTTTCCCGCGATCGCATAGAAGAAAATATGCTTGGGCAGAATGTTTTTTAAAGTCATCTTGTTCGCGAATGTGGGTCTATTTTCACCCATTGCTGCTCATCTTGAGATATTTTTGAAGAAGATTGAAGAGGAATTCAAGGAAAAACGACTTGAGGTAAGAATTTTGGTCTCGAAACTCGATTATATTGTGAAATCCACCTCGAAATTCATGGAACTTAAGCTAAAAATGGAAGAACTAGGGCTTGGGATTTTGAATTTTTGAAATGGGATTTGAAGGACTATGTGAGGTCGGATTTAAGAACTTTTGATACGTATGAACCCGTGAGACGATAATGAATCTATTGATGTAAAAAATTTTGAGTTTCGAGAAGTGCGCCCAGGGCTCGGGTTTTGGTAATTTCGAAATTTGTGCCCGTTATTGATTGTTTTTGCTTGGGCTTTGTTCCCTTGGCATATCGTGATGTATTCACTCTGATTTTGGATAGATTCGACGAGCGTGGAGGCCGATTTGAGGGGCAAAAGCGTCGCGAGCTAGAGATTTCACCGGTTCGAGGTGAGTAATGATTGTAAATGATATTTTGAGGGTTTGAAACCCCAGATTACACATCGTAGTGCTATATTAAGGTGACTTGCACGTCGTATAGCTAGCGTGGGGTAGAGCACCGTTGAGGATTGTGACTTCATCTATCCCGATTAATGATTTTATCGTGTTTTTGACTGAAACTTACTTGTTATCATCATGATTTGGGCTGACTGCCAACTATTTGAACCCTTCGGGGATTATTATTACTGTTTCCTCACTATTTTGACTTATTACTTGAACTCAGTCATGCCGATTTCCACTGTTTTACAACTCAGCCATTTTACTCAGTTTTGAGACTTAAACGATATTTCTAAATAATATTTTGGGCTGGGAACTACTATTTTACAAATGACTGAGGGGCTTGTGATGATTTTATCTGACTGAGTGAGGCCGATGGCCTGTGTTGTGAGGATACTATGGGATCGGACTACGCGCCGCAGAATGTTATACTGGTACTGATATGAGGCCGAGGGCCTGGATTTGATAACACGAGATGGCTTGATATTTGTGCTTGGGCCATAAGGGGCCACTCCCGGAGTCTGCACACCCCTAGTGAGCTCCGTCGATGAAATATATGGATCGGGCTACATGCTGTAGTGATATATGGATTGGGTTGCACGCCGCAGCAGTTACTATATGATACTGATCTATGCGTTTACTTTTTTTCATTTGTCTGCCATTATCTGTTGTCTGTGTTACTTTACGTGGTATCTACCCGATTGTCTGGCATTATCTGTTGAGAGAGTGTTGTGTTCGAGGGACAGATTTCTGTGCTTATTTGCACTATTTATTTTGCATTCATTTGCATAACTGTTGAAAAAACCATTTCCAAAAGAGTATTAAACCGAGCTAAGAAATTTTCTAAGATTTCACAGCTGCATTGTTTTTCTCAAAGGTTTTACACTGCTTTTATACATCATGTTGGTTTGTTTTACGTGATTTCTTACCGCTCAGTTGTTATTTACTTTTATTACTCACTGAGTTGGAGTACTCACTTTACTCCATGCACCTCGCGTGCAGATGCAGGTATTTGTTCCCCGGTAGCGGGTTCTGAGCTGATCGAAGGCTAAGTTATCAGAATTTAGCAAGGTGGCTGCCAGCATTTGCAGCACCGCATTTCTCCCTTTTGTTTATCAGTCCTATTTGTGTATTACAGGCCTTCTAGTCATATTTATAATATATTAGATGCTCGTGACTTGTGACACCCCGGTTTGGGCTGTGTTTGGATTGTATTTTGTACTTAATAAAGAAATGTCTGATTAGACTGTGGTTATTTTAATTATGTTAAAACTGTGAATCAATATTTAACTATTTTGAAAAGGTGAAATAGGTTGGTTGGCTGGCCTTGTCTTCACGAGAGGCGCCATCACGACCAGATTGGGATTTGGGTCATGACAAGTTGTTATCAGAGCATAGATTACATAGGTCTTACGAGTCATGAGCAGGTTTAGTAGAGTCTCGTGGATCGGTACAGAGACGTCTGTATTTATCCTCGAGAGGCTGTAGAACCTTTAGGAAAATTTCACATTCTTGAATTCTTGTCGTGCGTCCTTGATTCAACTTGAAAGGTAACTCTTGAAATTCCTTCCACGCGTTCGTATGCGTGCATGAGAGCTCAATGTCAGATGTGCCTTGATGGCTTGTGATTCCCTGATCGAGGGGTGAGATGTGATCTCTGTGAGTTTATGTTGGGCTAGTCTGGAGGACTTGAGGCCGGATCTTTGCCTATGGCTTGAGCACCGAGGTGCTGATTGTGTGAGCATGTGTTTTGAATTTATATGTTTGGTATTGTCCCTCTTAGTGGTAGTGACGGTTGGATAACTATGTGATGAGTATGTTAGTACTGAGAGATATATCTATATAACTTGGAAGTGGCGAGGAAGGCCTGCTGGAGGATAGAAGAATTATTAGGTGCTGGAATTCCATCTTGATTCGAGGTATAACCCCGAGTTATGGGCGTGTGAATGATCTTTTCATGTTTCCCAATTGCGAGAGAAGTAAGTTTCATGTAGCGGTGTGAGTTCAGACTCAGGAAGACTAAGTAACTGCGTAACACTTGTGACGGTGGAAGGTATACAGAAATGTTAGTTGGAGGCAAAGCAAGTGGGTTATCTCCCGCGGAGTGTTCTAAGGTTGTGTGATCCTTATGTTGTCTATTAGAAGATCTCATTTACAAGTGAAGAATATGTGTTGAAATCTAAATTGGGTTGCCTAGAGAGTGAGCTTGACTGTTGCGAGGGTGAATGCGACATTTGCCGAAGATTTAAAGTACTAGATGATCCGTGTTTCACCAGCTTACGAAGGATTTAAGTTTAATATCGCGATGGTATTATGACATTAATATAGTATAAGTGTTATGAGTTATCGAGTGTATTATGATCTATGGCTCCGAGCCAAGTGGGGGAGTCTTCTATGAGTAATTGGTTGCATGGTTGGGTGCTATGTTGGTTCCAGTTTGAGGCGTGCGGGCGAATCAATTATGGCTAGCAGAATAGAGACCGAGGATGGTTCGAGTAAAGGAAGAATTTTGGCAAAGGTCATATTATGCTTCATAGGGTAAGAGATCATGGGATGTCTTAAGTTGTTGTTGGTAAAGAATGCTCAGTGCATAGAGCATGAAGTTGCTTGGTTGTATTGGAATGGGGATTTCATTATGCGGTGCCGGAGTGCCAATGAGGTACGGGTGGTTCTGTTCGTTAGGCCAGGTAAATTGCAGTTGAATAAGAGTGAATGACTCTCGAGAATGGCTCTAATGTGTTCAAGATTCTACAGGGAACAATCGGGTATCTTAAGGTTGTATATGTGGTTAGAAACTGTGTTTTCATTGGAAGGGGTCAAGACTTGTGGTAGTTCTATGTTAATTATAGGATTCTATGTATCAGTATCAGGAAGGTAAGGCTAACGGATTCAGATTTGCATGAAGTTCTTTAGAGTAAAGTATTCTGGAATGCGGTATTTTTGAGAATTATTGAGAGAGTATTCAACGGCTTATAAGTCTCAGACAATGTGGTTTTATGCTTGGGCCTCGTGTGGTGAGTCTGGGGTGAGGAATTGTGGTGGTACAGCAAGAGGGAATATCAAGTTGAAGGTGAATCAGAAGGAAATTTAGATAGCTGGGGTAGCTTGATAGTAGACCAGACCGGTATGGTAAGGATATGATTAATTCCTTGTGTGTGTTCGAGGTGATAAGTTCTTACAGGTATTTTGCAGTAATGCTCTTAAGTTTTGATGGCTTGCTTAGTTTGGTCGAGTTAGAAGAATTCAGTCCTGGCAGGTCTGATTTGTGCAAAGGGAACTCGGAGAGTTCTTGATGGTTCTTACCGTGGTTTGGAGATGTATATCTTCTATGGGCATGCGGAGCATGGGATGTATAGTAATTTTTCTTCTAGATGGGACCAATAGAAAGGTTCTGGACTAGTTGAGTACGTAGATATCTGTGGCTCGGAAGGTAGATGAAGTTCTCATATTATCCTAGGATGGTATGGTATATGCGGGTTGTTGTGGAGGATCGAGATTTGCGTGTGTGAGGTTGCAGTTCAGCTTTGAAAGGAAGTTCAGAAAACTCTTAGGCAGCGAGTAGACTCAGATGATTAAGGAAATGGTATTATTAATTGGAAGTGATTTGACGAGAGTATATATTTAAGAAAAAGGGCAATGTGATTAAGTTGATGGCACTTCGGTAGTATTGCGGCACTTTCAGGCTGGATTGACTGCTGATATTCGGGTTTGCTTGGTGGCATAGAAGAATTTTTGAGTATCTCTAGTGATATGACCGGGTATTAGAGGTGTGGCATATATTCGGACGGTGAAATTGGGATCGGATATGGTGATTCATGTGCCATGTGGATTGGAGACGGAAGTTCATATATTCAGGCTATGTTGTGGTTGTGGACTGTATCAGTACTGTTTAGTGACTATCGAGATTTGGGAGGCCCGAGTGTATCTTTCGTTGCTTGACATGTTAGATATTGGATATGATATTGGGGTTAGACTGGTTGTCTCTGTGTTAGATTATTCTGGACTATTGTACTACGGGCTATGCCGGAAATGCCACGGGTTGAGTGGCGAGGTGCGTCGAAGTATATCCTGGTATAGTGATTTATATTTCGAAGACCCAGCGGACGGTAGGGAAGGATTGCCTTTCTTAATTGGGCCTTCGTGATGGATTTCAGTGCAGAGGTTTCTACCATTGATTCAGTTCCGATGTTGAGGGACTTATCGGATGTGTTTCTTGTGGCCGAGCATGTTGCCGGGCAAAATTGTAGATTTTGGTATTAATTTGGTGCCGGGCACCGTATCGTGTGGCTCTGGCAGGAGTTATAGTAGTGGAAGGAGCAACTTCAGGTTGTATTGGTAAGGAGTTCGTTGGCAGGCCCAATGTGGATGCGAGTTCTAGATTGAGTCGGCTTGGTTGGCCCTGGATTGTATTGTTGAGGGATAGGTTGATCCAACCGTTGTTGAGCTTACTAGTGATATGGGAGATCTATGAGTTTCCTTTCTATGTTGCGAGACTTTATGATTTGTTGGTTATGGGCACATATGTTGCGGCTCTAATGGGGTTCATAGCAGAAGTCGAGCGGGGAGAATAAATCGGTGTTGCTCGGTGAATGGCGTATCAGTTATGTCCTATTGGGCTTGCGTGGTATATGTTACTTGTTTCATCTTAGGTGTAATGATTTGCTTTGGTTCCAGACATCAGATTATGCGTGATTGTCAATTTCAAGCATAGTGACTTGAGGTATCTCACGTGGAGCCATATTTGGTTAGGATTGCGCATTGCAGCGAAGCTATGTGGAGATATGACCTTGCGGGTTAGATACTCGTGTGTTCTATTTCTATGATGCGAGACGGGTTCTCAGCCGTGTGTTGTGATGATACTGGTAAGATTGAGGTACAACTCTTCCGTTTGAGTCAGTTTCATGATATAAGTATGTTCGAATTGTTGCTTATTGGTGCGTGGATTTCGCAAGTTGTGGCTTTAGCCTGTCTTGGTGTGTCATGTCACCAGAGATATTGTGTTGGATTAGATGAGGTCGTTAGGGTCTGTAATGAATACAAACATATTCGATTTCAGCATGTTTGTTAGATAAATATCGAGATTCGGTTCAGAAATTTGCTATGGTCCTTGCCAAAGGAGAAGTAACCTTATGGATGGCTGATATGAGAAACGGTTATGGTTTATTGTGTGTTTCATTTATCATTGACAGTATATGGAAGTGTTGGAATGAGACTTTAGTTGATAAGAGATTTTCTACCGGTATTCGGGTGTTGTGTGCAGCTGATGTTAATGGAAGTTATCACTATATGTGTTTGAGTTACGTGGTATATCAGATAATTGCACTTGAGGTTGCAGACAATGGTTATTATAGCTAGTTCGGGCCTATTTAGAGTATAGGTGTGAGGTTTTAATCGTATTGATGGTTTCATAAGTGAAAATGTGGTTCTATGATTTATGGGCTAGGTTGGACTGTGTAATTTTAGTTAAAATGTGTTATTGGACCTATATGAGATATGGAGACGTGGGATCACCCCCGGGTATATGCATGGTAAAGTTATTCAGCTTTTGGTTGGCTTCTAGAACAACTCTGGTATGTTCGAGGACGAACATGTGTTTGAGTGGGGGAGGATGTAACGACCCGACTGGTCGTTTTGAGCTTTTGCACTTTGATCGCTAGTTCTCGGGCACGACTTTCCTCGTGTAATGTATTATGACTAATGTAGATCGTTGGTTTTAGTTTCAGGAAAAATCGAGAATGAATTTGAAAGAACAGCTTCAGTTGAAAGCTTTGAATTTAAAAGGTTTGACCTTGAGTTGACTTATTTGTATATGAGCTCGGATCGGAATTTTTATGATTTGGTTAGCTTCGTTGGGTGATTTATGACTTAGTACCGTGATCGGAATTGGTTTTGGAGGTCCGGAGTAGATTTTGGCTTGAATTGGCGAAGTTGAGATTTTGGCAATTTTCGGTTGGTAAATGAGATTTTGATCCGGGAGCCGAAATGGAATTCTGAGAGTTGCAGTAGCTTCGTTAT
This sequence comes from Nicotiana glauca, assembly GCA_026770625.1. Lineage (NCBI taxonomy): Eukaryota > Viridiplantae > Streptophyta > Magnoliopsida > Solanales > Solanaceae > Nicotiana > Nicotiana glauca. The sequence continues at coordinate 63,754 of MU733158.1, read as the reverse complement.
ATCATTTGGGATGTGTGTATAAAATTTCAAGTTATTCAGACATCGTTTGGTCGGGTTTTTGATCGAAAGTGTATTTTGGAAGTTTTTAGAAACTTAGGCTTGAATTCAACGAGGTTTGAGTAATTTGATGTTGTTTGAGGTGTTTTGATGATTGGAACAAGTTTTAATGATGTTATGGGTTATGTTGGTAGGTTTAGTTGAGGTCCCGAGGGCCTCGGGTGTGTTTCGGGAGGTTAAACGGATCAATTTCATGTTTTGAGAACTTCAGAAAATTGCAGGTTTCAGTTGCTGAATTTTTGTTCATTGCGATCGCGTTGGCTCTCTCACGATCGCATAAAAGCCTTGGAGGGAGCAGTTAAATTTTTATTCATGTTCGCACAAGTAGGGATGCGATAGCATAGCTGGGTAAAATCGTTGATTGTGAACGCGTAGGGCTGGTCGCATTTGCATAGAGTAAAATGGACCTGAGGTATTGGTTGGAAATTGTTCATCGTGAACGCGGAGGGTGGTCCGTGATCGCATAGAGTTATAAGGTAGTGCATCGCGTTCGCATGGGTTCTGTTGCATTCGCATAGGGTTAAAACTGAGGACGGAGTTTTGTGCTTCGCGATCGCAAAGGTTTTCCCGCGATCGCATAGAAGAAAATATGCCTGGCCAGAATGTTTTTAAAGTCATCTTGTTCGCGAATGTGGGTCTATTTTCACCCATTGCTGCTCATCTTGAGAGATTTTTGAAGAAGATTGAAGAGGGATTCAAGGAGAAACGACTTGAAGTAAGAATTTTGGTCTCGAAACTCGATTATATTGTGAAATCCACCTGGAAATTCATGGAACTTAAGCTAAAAATGGAAGAACTAGAGCTTGGGATTTTGAAATTTTGAATTGGGATTTGAAGGACCATGTGTGAACGGATTTAATAACTTTTGATACGTATGAACTCGTGGAAAGATAAGGAATCTATTGATGTGAAAATTTCTGAGCATCGAGAAGTGGGCCCAGGGCTCGGGTTTTGGTAATTTTGGGATTTGTGCCCGTTATTAATTATTTTCGCTTAGGCTTTGTTCCCTCAGCATATTGTGATATAGTCGCTCTGATTTTGGATAGATTCGACGCGCGTGGAGGCCGATTTGAGGGGCAAATGCGTCGCGAGCTAGAGATTTCGCCGGTTCGAGGTGAGTAATGATTGTAAATGATATTTTGAGGGTTTTAAACCCCGGATTGCACATCGTAGTACTATATTGAGGTGACTTGCATGCCGGATAGCGAGCATGGGGTAGAGAACCATTGGGGATTGTGACTTGGTCCATCCCGATTGATGATTTTACCGTGTATTTGACTGAAACTTACTTGTTATCATCATGATTTGGGCTGATTGCCATATTTGGGCTTCGTGCCGACTATTTGAACCCTTCAGGGATTATTATCACTATTTTCTCACTGTTTATACTTATTAATTGAACTCAGTCATGCCGATTTCCACTATTTTATAACTCAGCCATTTTACTAAGTTTTGAGACTTAAATGATATTTCTAAATGATGTTTTGGGTTGAGAACTACTATTTTACAAATGACCGAGGGGCTTGTGATGATTTTATCTAACTGAGTGAGGCCGAGGGCCTATGTTGTGAGGATACTATGGGATTGGGCTGCCTCCCGCAACAGTGTTATACTGGTACCAATATGAGGCCAAGGGCCTGAATTTGATGCCACGAGATGGCTTGATATTTGCGCTTGGGCCATAAGGGGCCCCTCCTAGAGTCGCATACCCCCAGTAAGTGCCATCGACGAAATATATGGATCGGGCTGCACGTCGCAATGATATATGGATCGGGCTGTACGCTGCAGCGGTTACTATATGATACTGATCTAGGCATTTACTTTGCTTCATTTGTCTGCCATTATCTTTTGTCTGTGTTACTTCACGTGGTATCTACCCGATTGTCTGGCATTATTTGTTGAGAGAGCGTTGTGTCCGAGGGGCGGATTTCTTTGCTTATCTGCACTATTTGTTTTGCATTCATTTGCATAACTGTTGAAAAAGCCATTTCCAAAAGAGTCTTAAACTGAGCTAAGACATTTTCTAATATTTCATAGCTTCATTGTTTTTCTCAAAGGTTAAATTTACACTGCTTCTATATAGCATGTTGGTTTGCTTTACGTGATTTCTTATTGCTCAGTTGTTATTTACCTTTATTACTCACTGAGTTGGAGTACTTATTTTACTACCTGCACCTCGCATGCAGATGCATGTATTTGTTCCCCTGGTAGCGGGTTCTGAGCTGATCGGAGGCTAAGTTATCAGAATTTAGCGAGGTGACTGCCAGCGTTCGCAGCACCGCATTTTTCCCTTTTGTTTATCAATCCTATTTGTAAATTATAGGCCTTGTAGTCATATTTATACTCCATTAGATGCTCGTGACTTGTGACACCTCGGTTTGGACTGTGTTTGGGTTGTATTCCGCACTTAATAAGGAAATCTCTGTTTAGACTGTGGTTATTTTAATTATGTTAAAACTGTGAATCAATATTTAACTATTCTGAAAAGGTGAAATGGGTTGATTGGCTGACCTTGTCTTCATGAGAGGCGCCATCACGACCGGATCGGGGTTTGGGTTGTGACAGAACGTCATGAAAGAACTGAGATACTATCTGAACAATATAGACATTGGCTTTTTCTTTATTTAGTAAACTAAATAGGATCATTATTGATCATTTTTAAAGATTTTCATTTCTTCTATAATTTTTATTTTATGACTAATAGCATTTTTAAGTAATATTATTGTGATGACCCAGTAGGTCATCTTATGATTTAAAATCAAATTATGTATTCCGAGTCCTTTAAAACCTTATTTTTTCCTCTCGATTTACGTGCGCAGTCCGAGTGTATTTTCGGAAAGCTTTTGTGTGGAATGTTGATAAAAATAAGGATTTTTGCTTAAAAACTTCATTCGAGTCGACTTTGGTCAATATTTTCATAAATGGACCCGAATTTGTGTTTTGACAGTCCCGATGGATCTGTATCAAAATATGGGATATGGGCATATGCCAGGAATCGAATTCAGAGGTCCCTAGCTCGAGTTATGAAATTTTTTATGAAAATTAAAAGTCTGGAAATTTAATGATTTTCAAGAAATTTTTAATGTTTGATCTTGTTGGTATCGAGTTCGTATTTTGGTTCCGGAACCCGGTACAGATTCATTATAATATTTAAGACGTGTACGTGAAATTTGGTAAGAAACAGGTTTGACGTGATTCGGACGTCCGGTTGTGACAATAGGAATTTCGAAGTGTTCTTGAGAATTTTATTTGATTTTGTGCTAAAATCGTGTTTTTAAGTGTTATTTAAGTGATTTGATCGCGCAAGCAAGTTTGTATGATGTTTTAAGACTTGTGTGCATGTTTGGTTTGGAGCCCCGAGGGCTCGGGTGAGTTTCGGATAGGCTATAGAGTGTTTTGAACTTAAGAATCATAGCTGGAGCTTCAGGTCTGCGGACATCGCATTTTTGAGGTCTGGTTCGCAAATGCGAGCCTCGTATTTGCGAGGAAATTATCGCATTTTCGAGCAGTGGGCGAGGAGGGGCAGCTTTGTAATTGATGATGCATTGATCGCATTTGCGATCCTAACGGTTCGCATTTGTGGACTATGGATCGCATTTGTGACGTTAGCAGGCTCAGGTAAGTCTTCACATTTGTAAACAGAAGTTCGCATTTGCAAACCTCAGATCGCAAATGTGATACCTGCAACTGATGAAAATGACTTTGGACGGGATTTTTGATTCATTCTTTAAATTTTCAAATCTTAGAACCCTATAGGCGATCCTTCCAAGAACAACTCTTCTCCAAAACATTGATAAGTGATCTTAACCCACTTTCTTTCAATTTCCCATCACATTTCATGAATTTCCAAACTAAAATCTAAGATTATTATGGTAGAATTTGGGGTTTTTGCATAGAGACTAGGGATTTGAAAAAAATTGGGATTTAGACCTCAAATTGAGGTCGGATTCTAAAACCAATTATATATCCAGGCTCGGGGGTGAATGAGTAAATAGATTTTGGTCCGAACCTCGAGTTTTGACCAAGTGGGTCCGAGCTTAGTTTTTGACTTTTGGGGGTGGAAGTTTGGAAATTCTAAATTTATGCGTTGTACTTGATTTCTTTAGCGATAATTAATGTTATTGAGTTAATTGTGGCTATATACAAGTGATTTGAAGGTGGATACTAGAAGAAAAATGGTAATTGAGTGGCCCGTAGAGCGAGGTAAGTGTCGTGCCTAACATTGACTCGAGGGATTAGGAACCTTTAACTTATTTGCTACATGAAATCCATGTGAGCGGCGTATATGCGAAGTGATGAGTGCTTATACATCTCCGAATTATCTGTTTTCCCTAATTTACTGCTTTACCTTAACTGTTTCCCTCCCTATCTTAATTGCTATATGCTCATAATGCTTTTCATGCTTAACTACTACGTGTTAATCAATATCTTCTTTTGTTAACCATGTTAACTCCCTTCATAGTTCCCCCAATCCCCGCTATTTGCTTAATTTGACTTATTTGCACTTTCTAACTGTAAATTGCTGGTTTGGTATCGTTGTGTAGTATTATTTGTGTAGATTCTATATTGAACAAGGTTTCCTCTTCTTGGTTCAGTTTGGTATTTATTTATCGTAAAGGCCTTGTGATTTAGATTATTGATTTGTCTTTTCACATTGAGTGTTTGGTACCGATGCGGTGGGATCGGGCTGCACGCCGCAGCAGGTGTAATAAGGGAGGATTGATATGGTGAAATAAGGGTGAATATGCATATTCGGTGGGATTGGATTGCACGCCGCAATCGGTGGAATAAGGGTGGATTGATATGGTGAAATAGGAGTAAATTATGATATTGACATATGGTGGGATTGGATTGCGCACTGCAACAAATATGTGTTATTTACTGATATTGTTATTGATACAGTGGAATAAGGGAGGATTATGTGTTGTCTGGTGGGATCGGGTTGCGTGCCGCAACAATATACATATTTCTATTTCCTGAGCTGCGTTGTTTTTCAGATATACTTTTGTTTGAACTAGTAAAGATTGGTAACTCTAGGCGACATTGGTTTATTTTTGAGGTTGTAGTTCTCATTCTCTGTTGACTGTTTAAATTCTGTTCGATATCTTCCATTATTTCTGTCAGTATTATATACTGCGTACAGGTTATGGTATAGGTGACCCGCCTTGGCCTCGTCACTACTTTGTCGAGGTTAGGCTCGGTACTTACCAGTACATGTGATAGGTTGTACTGATATTGTACTCCACACTGTGCAGATTTTGGAGATGATCCCAGCGGCGGTTATTAGCAAGCTCAAATCAGAATATTGCGGAAGCTTGAGGTACGACTGTTTAGTTCCCGCAGCTCCTGGAGTCCCCATCCTCTTTTCTTTTAGCTGTACAACTTCATTCATACAACTTTGTACTTATTTCAGACCTTTATATGTATTGCTTTAGAAGCTTTTGCACTTCTGACACCAGGTTCAAGTAGTTGTAATAGACGTTTGGCAGTTTATCTTCCGTTGTTTAATTCAATTGTTAAAAATGGATAAATTGTTCTAATGTTGTCTTGCCTAGCAAGTAAAATGTTCGGCGTCGTCACGGTCCCGACGGTGGAAATCCCGGGTCGTGGCAAGTTGGTATCAGAGCACTAGGTTACATAGGTCTCATGAGTCACGACCAAACTTAGTAGATCTGGAGGATCGGTAAGGAGACGTTTGTACTTATCTTCGAGAGGCTATGGAGTTAGGAACAATTTCACTTCTATTTTTCTCTATCGTGCGATTTTATTCTATCATTGCTGATTTGATATTCTAAATGTCAATACCACACAAGAGGGGGGGGGGGGGTGATTTGTGTGGTACTCAATTTTTGCTCTAGAAGAACCTGGTTCTTCTAGGTGTACTTTCTACTATTGTTTACAGAATTAAAAGTACATAAAATAAAGAATACTGAAATTTTTACGTGGAAAACACCTGGCTCAAAAGGTAAAAAAAACCACGACCTACTACTCAGTAGGATTTTCCCCAACACTTCACTAAATCACTGAGCCAAAACAGCATTTACAAAACTCTTTGTAAACCTAAGGATTACCTCTAATCCCATTGTAGCAACCAGCTTCTAACTGCTACGACAACTTCAAGTTAACTCTAACTTGAATACTCAAAGTACCTATTACAATTGCTTCTAGATAAAGCTGAAAGGTACAAAATAAAAATACCTACTACAATTGAACTAGAAATAAATAAAGACACATAAAACTCTTTATGGAGCTGGTTCATGTAGCTTCAGGTTTGCAGACTTGAATCACACACGAATTGCTTGCAAAAAGCCTTGCTATTTTTCTCCCAATTCACGTTTAACTTCTGCGTTTTTGTGCAACACTTTAATGTGAGAACATCCTGCAATTTATAGAGTTAGTAGATGAAGAAATAACTAGAGTTCTGATGCAACTCTTCCTTGGTGGAAGAGTTCTAGTTGATTTCAACTTCTAACTCCTTCCCTATCTTTAATTGTGTTCTCTTTGATTAAGGACTCCTTCTCCTTATCAATTATGCAACCTTTTCGATCAGAAGATGTTAAATACGCCAAGTTAAGCTTATCTCCTTCACGTGAAACCCACATGCTCGAATCTGCCCATTTTTGTGCACCCGAGGGATGGGCCTGGTTCATCTTGAGTTCCTTTGTCAATATTCAAAACTAACCTTTACTTGGGCCAACATGATTGAACTCTTCTTCAATGTTCTCTTGCAGATGGCGAGAACGCATGCCGCATCTTTAGCTGAGTAGCCAGAGCCCCCAGCAGAAGCTCCTATGAGGGGCAGAGGCTGAGGCTGAGGTCATGCCAGATGCCGAGGCAGGGGCAGGTCTCAGCCCAGAGCTTAAGTAGCAACACTAGCAGCAGAGCCTCAGGTAAAGTTTAATGAGGAGGCTCCATCCCTGACTACTCCAGCAGGACCAGCTCAGGTCCCAGAAGGGTTCATCACCACCCCGGTACTTCAAGATGCTTTGGTCCGTCTAGTAGACCTCATGGAGAGTGTGGCAAAGGCCGACAAATTTCCTGTAGCACCAACCATCTCTAAAGCTGGAGGAGGAGCACAGACTCCCGCTACCCACACTCCGGGGTAGATAGCTCCTCAGTTTCAAACTCTAGCAGCTCAGCCAATTGGGGTAGTTCCACCGGGTGTTGCAGCACAAATCGGTAATGGATCGGCTATGTCTAATGAGACTTTGTGGAGATTGTATAGGTTTACCAAGCTTTTCCCAATTTGCTATAGCGGTGCATCTTCAGAGGATCCCCAGAACTATCTGGACTGTTGTCATGAAGTGTTACAGAATATGGGTATAGTAGAGACCAATGGGGTCGACTTTGCTGTATTTCATTTGTCGGGTTTCGCCAAGAAATGGTGGAGGGGTTATATGTTAGCTAGACCAGCTATGTCGCCGGCTCTTACTTGGGACCGGTTCTCTCAGCTATTTCTTGAGACGTATTTTCCCATCACTCAGAGAGAGGACTACCGGAGGCAGTTTGAGCATCTACAGCAGGGTTCTATGACTGTCACTCAGTACGAGACTCGATTTGTGGATCAGCCCCATGATGCTATCTTCTGCTTCCTACCTAGAGACAGAGGGTGAGGAGGTTTATTAAGGGACTTGATCAGCTTATCAAATTGCATATGGCTAAAGAGATAGGGAGTGAGATTTCCTTTCAGGCTTCAACCAATATTGCCAGGCGAGTCGAGATGGTTTTAGCTCAGGGGAGTGGTCAGGGATCTGATAACCATGTCACTTCGGTGGATTCAATGGGCCTCATATGGAGGTCAAGATACTTTTGGTAGAGGCCATCTTCCATGACGTTTCATTCAGTACTCCAAGCATCCTATGGTGATTCAGGTGGTCGTGGTCCTCATATGCATTATTCTGATCAGCTAGCCTAAAATGCACCACCAGCTCCTATTAGTACACCTCCTATTCTAAGTTATTACTATGGTCAGCTTGCACTTTTGGTTCAATCTCAGTTTCCACAGCCACATTATCAGGATTGATGTTTCGAGTGTGGTGGCTATAGCATAACAGGAGGACCTGTCCAAGATTATTAGGCATTCCGCCACTGCAGCAGAGTTCTCGTGCCATAATTCTGGCACCGGGTGCACCACCACCCGCTCAGCCAGCCAGAGGTAGGGGTCATGTAGCTAGAGGTAGAGGTCAAGCTGCTATAGGTGGAGGGCAGGACATTAGAGGTGGAGGTCAGGCCGCTAGAGGTGGAGGCCAGCCAGCAGGGGGCCTTCCCAGGGATATGGTTTAAAGTGGTAGGGCCCATCCCCGAAGTTATGCTTTTCCAGCCAGGCCTGAGGCTGAGTCATCCGATGCTGTTATCACAGGTACTATTTCAGTTTGCAGTAGCGATGCTTCAGTTCTATTTGATCCAGGGTCTACCTACTCCTATGTGTCATCTTACTTTGCTTCATATTTGGTTGTGCCCCGTGATTCCTTGAGTGCCCCTTGTATATGTGTCCACTCCTGTGGGGGATTCTATTATTGTAGATCGTGTCTATCGTTCGTGTGTGTTTATTATTTGGGGTCTTTTAACTAGCGTAGATCTTATACATCTTGATATGGTGGATTTTGATGTCATTTTGGGGAAGGATTAGCTATCACCTTATCACGCTATATTGGATTGTCACCCCAAGACGGTTACCTTAGCCTTGCCGGGGTTGCCTCAATTAGAGTGGAGAGTAACTCCTGGTCATTGTACCAGCAGGGTTATCTCTTATATGAAGGCTCGACGTATGATCGAGAAGGGGTGTCTAGCTTATTTGGCTTATGTCCGCGATTCTAGTGCGTAGATCCTTCCATGGATTTTGTATTAGTTGTTCGAGAGTTTCCAGTGGTATTTCCTGCAAGTCTGCCAGGGATGCCACCCGATATGGATATTGACTTCTGCATTGATTTGGTTATGGGCCACTCAGCCCTTTTCTATTCTGCCATATCATATGGCCCTGCCAGAGTTGAAAAGGTTGAAGTAGCAGTTGCAGGATTTGCTTGATAAGGGCTTCGTTAGACCTAGTATCTTACCCTGGGGTGCACCCGTATTATTTTTGAAGAAGAAAGATAGGTCGATGAGGATGTGCATTGATTACCGGTAGTTGAAAAAAGTCACTATCAAGAACAATTATCCATTGCCGAGGATTGATGACTTATTTGATCAGCTTCAGGGTGCCACAAAGATCGATCTAAGGTCTGGCTACCATCAATTGAGGATTAGGGCATCTGATGTCCCTAAGGCAACTTTTTGGACTCGATGTGGGCATTATGAGCTTCTGATAAGGTCATTTGGCTTGACAAATGCACCAGCAGCATTTATGGATTTGATGAACCGGGTGGTCAAGCCTTACCTAGATTCCTTTATAATTGTGTTTATTGATGAAATATTAATCTACTCCTGCAGTCGAGAGAAGCACGAGCAGCATCTTCGGATCGTACTTCAGACGTTGAGAGACAGCCAGTTGTATTCTAAGTTTCCAAAATGTGATTTTTGGTTGGACTTAGTCGCTTTCTTGGGGCACGTTGTATGATCAAAGGGTATTCAGGTGGATCCTAAGAATATTGAGGCCGTTCAGAATTGGCCTAGGGTTACTTCAGCCACAGAGATCCGTAGTTTCTTGGGATTGGCAGGTTATTGATCGCAGCCAACTCTGCACCACTAAAAAGTAGCGAGAGAGGGTCGCAATAGCTTTTACATGATTTGTGGGTCGGGATCGATTCCACGGAGAGCTAGGATTGGAGTCGAGTATCTGTTTAGCTTAGGATTGAGTGTATGCTCTTAATTGATCTTCCATTCATTTTTGGTTTCTTCTATATAAAACTACTAATATCAAAATACAAATTAAGATTGAAACTTGATAACGCTAAGATTAGATCGCTACAAGTTGTATCTAATAGTATAAAGTGCACTAGGGTAGTGACCTTCACCTAGGTAGCTAATTGATAGGTAATTGCATCTAAGGCACAATTGACATGATTGGGGAAATATGTTATAACTGTTACACAATACTACCCACTCTATACCTCTCGGTAGAAAGAGTGGTTTTGCCCAATTGACTCTCTCGAGACCAATTGGGTATGCATATTTGCCCGAGCAACTAGGGTTCAAGTCGGGTAATTACTCTCTCGAGGTTTAACCCTTTAATTGGGACTATCAAATCTCTTGAGTCCATCCCAATTCCTTGTTGAGTCAATTTTGGAGACTTAGGCTCTCTTTCCCAAGAAGAGCCAAGTCAACTTAGCACAAACTAGTGTTTGCAACTACCAATTCATAAATTAAACCATAAAATTGACCCAAATAATAAACACTCATAATCAATCTAATCTTAAATCACAACACCCATCAATTACCCACACTAGGGTTGAGCCACAACCCTAGCTGATGGGTTTAGCTACTCATGCTTGAAGATAAAAAATAGAGAAATAGATTAAGAGAAAGACATATTAATTAATTACTAATGTAAATCTAGTGTTTCAATGATTAAACTAACAAAAGTGCCAAAAATGGCTAAGAAATGGCTCCTCACGAGCGCAGTTGCTATTCTAAATTAACTGATGCCCTAAAAATGGAAAAATATTCTATTTATACTAAGCTGGAAAAACTGGACAAAAATGCCCTTGCGGGGTCAGTGCGGGCCGCACAAAATGGACTGCGGCTGCACTAGGCTCTTGGACTGGAAGTCTTGGCTCTCTGAACTCAAGCTCTGCAGACTGCACAAAATGGACCGCGATCATGGAGGCTTCCAATATGGTCCGCACAAATATGACCGCGAACTGCGATGACTTGGACCTTGGCAAATAGCATCTCTCTGATCCACTCTTCCACGGACTGCACATAATGGTAGTGCGGCTGCGGAGCCTTTAGTGCGGACCACGCAAGATCGACTGTGGCCTCACTACCTTGAAGCTTGTTTTGTCAGTTCTCTGAATCCCCCTAGTGCGGACCGCACAAAGTGTAGTGCGGCCGCGCTAGGCCTGTTTGTCCTAAGTTTGCCTTGAGCAGGTTTCACTCCTTTTGAGCCATTCTTTGACATTTTGTCACTTTGTCGATCAAGCCTACAATCTAGAACAACTTATGAGCCTTTTGGGACTATTTTGTAAGAATTTATAATCAAAGCATAAGCAAGAAGGAGCATAAAACACGTCAAAATCCCTAGTTATCAACTCCCCCAAACTTAAGCTTTTGCTTGTCCTCAAGCAAACAAAATAAGACCCACCCGTTAAGGGAAAATCCAAGTATTTCAGCTATCCTAAAGTAACCTCAACAAGCATCAATTGGAACTAACAATTGCCCTCAATACGGATGCATCATTAACAACAATTAACCTTTGAAGTGTGACACAAGAGCATCAAGAGTTGACTCAACACATCAACGAACTCTTTCAATTACTTTAGTCATTGTGGATTCCAAACTCACACATCCTCAACTCTCCCTAAGCAAACCTCACCTTTTTAGAGTATTGACACACAAATCGAGGTTACTAGGAATTCACTCATCTCTCTCAAGAAAAGGTCACAAGTCTGGCTCTAGGTACCATATGTTTGCCCCTTATGTAAGTATCCACTGATGAAAACTTTATCCAACTCATCATATAGGGCTTTTGTGGAGTCATTGTGAAGGCTTTTTGTTTAGGGTAGGTCATGTTTTGATCTAAGTGGGTTCCATCTTCCCTTAAGCACTTCTTTTGATTCATTTGGCACACATTTTCTTAACTCTTTGAGTCATCACATTTCTTTATAAGGGGTTAGAGAGACACATTGTCACTCTTTCTTATGCATTTCAATTCTTTTCTCCTTTTTCAACTTTCCACTCCTTTCTTTCTTTTACTTTTCTTGAATCCCTTTCTATTCTTTCTCATATTGAGCATTCTTTTTGTCTTTTTGCTTTTCTTTCTTTTTCATTGCCTTTCCTTTTCTTCATTTTTGTGCCTTATACCACTTTGTTGTCATCCTCGTCTCTCCCCCCAAACTTATACTTTTGCCATGTGCTCAAGAAAAGATCGGGTGCCAAGAGAGGGTATCTTTTAGAACGGGTATAGGCTTGTAACATGGTTCTTGAAAGAAAAAGGTTTAAAGCTCAAAAGGGTTAGCTAGGGATCATATCATTGGTAGGATATGGAATTTGTTCAACTATCATTTGGATCAAGGAGAGCCTATAATCACTTCTCAAGTCAAATTTCACTTAAGATTTCGCCTCAACAAACATTCAGGGCAAGTTCTAGACCAATGGCTCGGGACTTGGACTCGCAATTCGATTTCTCACCAAACAAGCTAAGGGATTGCTAAAGACATTGAGTCGGGGGCCCACAATGACCTTAGATACGATTTGAGCACACAATGGTTCGAAAAACCACTTGATGATTGTCGGTCAACACAAGAGTCTCAAGGCCACGACTTTCACCATCCTAAACACAACAATTTGTCTTAGACCATGGGATCAAAGGCAAATGTGCTAGGCCCAAGTGAAACTATGCTTGAGGTACCCTTAACTACAAACTACTAAAACAAAAGAACAAAAATGGAATCAAACCCTTAAGAAGGTTGTCACACCATCTATCATTGGGAAGAGCCACCTGGTTCACACAATACTCCACCTTTGGAAAGAACCGTGGCATTAAGAAAACCAAAGGTTTATTGAAAATGTCCAAAACAAAACAAAAATCTACGAATGCAAATAAGAAGCTAAAAATAAAAAACATTTTGGAAAATACAATGAATATGTACAATAGGGGATTTGAATATACAACAGGGAATGAATATATACAATGATGTAACTTTATATACAGACCAAAGGAAAGATAAAAAGTGCGATAAAAGTAACTAAATGTAAAATTATATACAGACTAAATGAAAAGCAAGAATGTATAAAATGAATCAATATATATACAGTCATCCAACAAAAATATAGGGCGCATCCCCTCAAATAAAAGCTGGCATTGTTCCCAATGCCAACTAAACCAAATAAGCACCAAAAATAATAAAGAAAGGATATGAAGACTCCCTAAGCCATGTCCGTCTGCATAGGATCATGGGTGGTACCTGGGTCCTCTGTGTGCTCGGGAACCTCAGACTGGTTCCCGATATCCTGCTACTCAGCTGTTGGGACCTGGGCCTGGACCTGGACGGGCTGTGGATCTGGTACATACTGTGGCTAACTGGAGGAAGCCTCTGGTGGGTCCACCAGCTGGATGATGGCATTGTCTACTCTTGGGATCGTCCTCTTCCTCTTTGGAGGCCTTTGTAATTGCTCCGGCTATGGCTCAGCTACTGGAACTGGGTCCTCAAATAAGAGATCTAAAGACAGTTGGTCTGCCTTCAGTCTATCCATATCCGCTCGTAGCTCCTTCACGGACTCCTTGGAAGCCCGTGGCTTTCTAAGCTTCTTGTGCTCCCGAGCAAGCTCATTGAGAGCCTTGCTATGTGAATCCACTGCCTTAGCCAAGGTACCCCAAGTACTGAGAATCTTCTCCTGGTTTTCTAGTATCTTCTTCAATACATCCTCAATGGACTGTGGGACCTGTGTCGACAGAGGTGCCGACTAATCTGCAATGGTGGAAGTCAAGGTAGATAACTTGGATGAAGCAGTATACATCCAGTTGTTTAGACTCTGAAGCATCTGGCTCAGCCGGTGGGCAGTGATAGGATGGCCTGGGATGATGGGATCTCAAACCTGCTGATGTGGAAGGGCCAAGAGGAATAGCTGAAGATGTCTGGGAGGCAGGTCAACAACAATGGAGGTAGATCTCCAGGCCTGCTGATGTGGAAGGGCCAGGAGGAATGGCTAAAGATGTGGAAGGGCTGGGAGGCAGGTCAACAGCAATGGAGGCAGGCTCACTGGGGGCCTCTACCGCAACTAGCTCTTCAGACTGGCCAGTTGGGGTAGAAGTAGGGGCTTTGTAATTTTTGTCCTTGGGGTTGTCAATCCCCTTCAAGCTGTACCAGGAGAATAGGGCTATCACCTTGCTCTTGACATCGTAGGGCTTCTTCTCCACCTCCAAATCCCGAAAATACAAAGAGAGGGTGCTGGAGAAAGGGTAGTTCCGGTCATGCTCTGCTCCTACTAATGATATAATACGGGACATCATATTCCCCACATTTATAGGGTATCCCACCATAATAGAAGCAACCAATACGCCCGGTGGAGAGGAAGGGTTTGGTCATGTGTAGTACGGTCCAACCAGATGCAAACAAAGGTCTCCCAACCCCTAGCCTCAAAGTTCAGGGTCCTCCTCAATATTTTTACCCCAGCTATCAACCAATCAGGAATGGTACCTGGGATTGCCAGGTACTGAGCTAACCATGGATGGACCTCCTCGGCCAACTCCAAGTTTTCCTGATATAAAGTCTCATCCTCCTCATTGAACCCCAAGTATTCGTTCAGGTATTTCCCCTCAAATAACACATTCTTGTTACAAACCTTGGTCACTTTGAAGCCCTTTTTGATGTGGGCTACATTGCAATAAAATTCCTTGATCCTTTGTTCGTTGGCATCTATACACTTCTCCATAAATATTTCCCACCCACTCTAGTCCTAAATTGCCTTTGCACGTCAGGGTTGTGGGGTAATAGATCTTTGTTAATGAAACTCCGCTCCGGTATCAAATGTCTCACCAGCCACCACTCCCTAAACTTATGGTATGCCACCTGGTTCACAAACCTATCCTCTCAAACTCCGGGCCTTCTAGTTCAGGCAATGCCTCCCACCTGAGGTTCACCGCCCTAAGGTAATTCCTCATCTCCCTGAACCTCCTCCTCACCTCCGCCTGCACCCTCCCCGGATAATGAAGCTGTGGGGGAGGTAGAGTACTCGTCACTACCGGCTGCTGAGCCCTCAGACAACTCAGTAGGAACATGCTCTGGTGATTGGGTAGTGGGAGATGGTGGAGGAGTGTCGTCTATCAATGTGAAACTCGTGACGATATGAGTTGGCACCGAGTTTGAGGAGATGTCTTCGGATGGCACATACTCACTCCCCAACTAATCACAAGCTTTATTAGCTGCCTTGGTTGCTTTTCTCGTATTCTTTATGTTTTGTCTAGCCTGGGGAGTGAGTTTGACCAATCTTTGCTTCCCTTCCCAGGAGGAATCACCTAGCCCGGGTTGTTTTGAGCCTTTACCTCGTTGTTTAACCATTGTCTGCAAGCACAAGCATCTAACTTTGTTAGTATCAATAGAAGCATTAAAACATATGTGCAGAATGAATTGCAGAACAGAAGCAGACAGTTGCAGAACATGGCGTGTGTGCGGCCACATTGAGGCCACCGTGGACAGCACAATAATGACTGCGGTCCGCACAGGTATAAGGTCCTAAAAATAAGATCTCTGAATCTCACCACCGCAGCCTGCACAAAGTAGTACCACGGCCGCGCTGGGCCAGTGAGAACTGCACAAAATGTAGTGCGGCCACACTGGACAAAGGTCATCTTTCAGAAGTTCAACACCGCGGTCCGCACAAAGTGGTAATGCGGCCACACTGAAGCCACCGAGGACCGCACAAACATGACCGTGGTCCACGGTGGTTGCCAAGACTTTGCACTGAGTTAGGGTTTGAGGATTAGCTAATTAGTTCAAATTTTCACCTAGTTAGGGTCCCTACTCAAGTACCCAATTCATTCTATTCACCAAGTACACAAAAATTAACAATTAAATTAACCTAATCTATCAATCAGAGAAATACGGGAAGAAGAAGAAGCTACAAGCTAATATAAATGAAAATAAATATAATTACAAAATTAAATACTTAAGATTTGGGCAAAATGTTACCAGAATATGTGATGAAGTGTAATTGAGCAATGTTAAGCAAGAAATATGGACATGAGAGGAGATGAACAGTAGTTTAGGGTTTCTGAGAGTTAATTTCGCAAAAAGGGTAAAAGGGGGTCCCTGGGGTCTATTTATAGAAAAGCCCCTAGGGCCCATTCTCACCTACCAGTGCGGCCGCACAAAATGGACTGCGGTCCGCACTGGTTACCTTTGTTCAATTCCAGCTCAGTCACCCACCGCAGTCCGGACAACATGAACCGCGATCGCGGTGGTCCACTGCGGTCAGTATCAAATCAACCGCGGCCATAGTGGCAAACTTCAGAGAGCACTTTGTTTCATCCTTTGCCAGTGCGGACTGCACAAAGTGTAGTGTGGCCGCAATGGAAATTTCAGAGACTGTACAATTTGTTCAATTATGTCCTTCACTGTATCAACTCAATCCTGTAACATCTCACAACTAGTTAGCCCAAAATCAATCCTATACTACAAAGAAAATCAAAGAAAATCAAAGAAATAAAAAAGAAAAACACATGGGTTGTCTCCCAAGAAGTGCCTGATTTAACATCGTGGCACGACACGGGTTACCATCACATCATTTGAAATGAACAACAACCACCACATGGCTATCATCATACTTCCCAAGATAATGCTTGACCAAGTGCCCATTCACTCTAAAGACTTCACCATTTTTGTTCTTCAAATCTAGAGCACCAAACAGAGTCACACACACAACTTCAAATGGTCCACTCCACTTGGATTTCAGCATTCCTAGAAACAACCTTAGACGAGAATTGAATAAGAGCACTCGCCAACTTTAAACTCCTTTCCACGAGCATATTTGTCATGAAGATACTTCATCTTGTCCTTATACAAGGACGAACTAGAGTATTCATGGAACCAGAATTCATCAAGTTCATTGAGTTGTTCAACACGAAGATTAGCTGCAACATCCCATTCAAGATTAAGCTTCCTCAAGGCCTACATGGCCTTATGCTCCAACTCCACTGGTAGATGACATGCTTTCCCAAACACCAACCGGTACGGTGACATACCAATTGGGGTCTTGTAAGCGGTCTGGTAAGCCCATAAAGCATCATCTAAATTTTTAGACCAATCAGTCCTATTGGCATTGACAGTTTTGGACAAAATGCTCTTGATCTCCCTGTTAGATACTTCAACCTGGCCACTTGCTTGAGGATGATAAGGCGTAGAGACTTTATGGTTGACACTATACTTGTAAAGCAATGCATCAAAAGCTCTATTACAAAAATGCGATCCTCCATCACTAATGATTGCCCGAGGTATACCAAACCTTGTGAAAATGCTCTTCTTTAGAAATGCCACCACATTCCTAGCTTTATTGTTGGGCAAGGCCACGGCCTTAATCCATTTTGACACATAATCATCCGCTACAAGAATGTAAGTGTTCCCACACGAGCTAACAAAAGGGCCCATAAAATTGATACCCCATACATTAAAGATATCAACTTTAAGAATTGTGTTTAGAGGCATATCATCTTTCTTGGAAATTCCGCCCGCTCGTTAACATTGATCACATCTTTTTACTAGATCGCTTGCATCTTTGAAGAAGGTTGGCCAATAAAAACCACAACTCAAAACTTTCGAAGCTATTCTCACCCCTCCATGATGGCCGCCATAGGGTGAGGAATGACAAGCCTCCAAAATACCCAATTTTTCTCCCTCTGGGACACACCTTCGAATCACACCATTCGTGCAAATCTTAAAAAAGTATGGCTCATCCAAATAGAAGTCCAGACTATCCCGTTTGAGGTTCTTCCTTTGGTTAGAAGAGAGCTCGCATGGGATGATACTAGTCACAATGAAATTAGCAATGTCCGCAAACCATGGCATATCACACATCGACACGGACAGTAGTTGCTCATTGGGGAATGTATCATTGATCTCTAGTCCATTACACGGCCTTCCTTCCTCCTCCAAGCGGGACAAATGATTCACAACTTGGTTCTCACTGCCCTTTCGGTCCACTATTTCTAAATCAAACTCTTGAAGAAGTAACACCCATCTCATCAATCTTGCCTTGGAGTCTTTCTTTGTCATCAAATACCTAAGGGCAGCATGGTCGGTGTGCACTTTGAATCTGGCCCCCATAAGATATGGCTAAAATTTTTCCATGGCGAACACAATAGCCAACAATTCATTCTATGTCACCGTGTAGTTCCTTTGAGCTTCGTTCATAGTCTTGCTTTCATAGTACACGGGATGGAACATTTTGTTTACTCTTTGACCCAACACTGCCCCAACCGCAACGTCACTTGCGTCGCACATGAGCTCGAAAGGCAAGCTTCAATTGGGTGCGCTAAGGATCGGGGTAGTGGTCAACTTATGCTTGAGAAGTTCGAAGGCCTCCATGAAATTCTCATCAAACATAAACTTAGCATCTTTCTCTAGCAACTTGCAAAGGGGATTCACAACTTTCAAAAAATCCTTGATAAACCGCTAGTAGAACCCCGCATGTCCAAGAAAACTCCTCACCCCTTTGATAGAATTGGGTGGGGGGGGGGAGCCTTGAAATCACCTCAATCTTGGTTTGTCTACTTCAATCCCATGCTTAGAAATTTTGTGACCCAACACTATGCCCTCTTCAACCATGAAGTGGCATTTTTCCCATTTAAGAACGAGATTTGTTTCTTCACATCGGGCCAAGACTCTATCCAAATTCCCCAAACACTCTTCAAATGAATCACCAACCATACTAAAATCATCCATAAAGATCTCCAAAATATATTCCACCATGTTAGTAAAAATAGCCATCATGCATTGTTGGAAGGTCGCCGGAGTATTGCACAACGCGAACGACATCCGGGAGAAAGCAAATGTACCATATGATCATGTGGATGTGGTCTTTTCTTGATCCTTCAGAATGATTAAGATTTGATTATACCCCGAGTAGCCATCCAAAAAGCAATAAAAAGCACTCCTCGCAAGGCGATCAAGCATTTGGTCAAGGAATGGCGACGGGAAATGATCCTTGCGGGTCACTTTATTTAGTTTCCGGTAGTCCATGCATACCCTCCATCCTGTAACAGTCCGACGGGGAATAAGTTCATTGTTGTCATTTGTCAATACAGTTATCCCACCTTTCTTCGGCACACATTTGATCACAGTGGACTCAACTTTAGGAAGAGTGCGTACTAATACTTTTACCCAACAGTGGTATCGGGGTCAATTTCCACATGGAGCTAGATGAGGGAGTTGAGTATTTGTTAAGTCTAGAGATGTGTTTTGGCTTCTAATTGTACTTCTACAATTTTTGGGTTTTTATATTTATCAACTACAATTTAAAAACTAACTAATTAGAACTAAATTATGCTAAGATATTGATTCTAGTTTGTATGCAAGATAGAGAAAAGCACTAGGGCCGTGGCATTTACCTAGGTGATTAACTAACGGGTAGAGATTCCTAACACAAGAATGATTATTATGGGGCTTATGCTATAACCGTTGCACGATTGCACTCACTCTCACACCTCTCGGTAGAGAGAGTGATTTTGCCCAATTGACTCTCTCGAGACCAATTGGGTAGGCCAATATGCCCAAGCAACTTAGGGTTCAAGTTGGGTAATACTCTCTCAAGGTTTAACCCGTTAATTGGGACTACCATTCTCATAGGTCCATCCCAATTCCTTGTTGGTTCAATTTTGGAGTCATAGACACTCTTTCTCAAGAAGAGTCAAGACCCACTAAGCTAGACTTAATATTTGCAACCACCAAATCCTAATTAAACCATAAAATTAACCCAAATAGTAAACACCCAACATCATTCAAGCATTAAACAATCACACCCATTAATTACCCACACTAGGGTTGAGCCATAACCCTAGCTAATAGGTTTACCTAGACATGAGAGGAACAAAAATTGAAGAAATAGTAGATGAAATCAACATATTAATTAACTACAATGATAATCTACAAGAATCCACGATAAAACAAAATGAAATTGCCCAAAATAGGCTTAGACTTGAGTCTCACGAGTGTAGCAGCTATCTCTCCTGCAAAACTTAACCTAAAATTGGTAAAATATTCTATTTATACTAGGCTAGAAAAACTGGACAAAAATGCCCCTGTGGGGCTGGCGCGGACTGCGCAGAAATGCAGCGCGGCCGCGTAGGGTCTTGGTCTTCAATTTCTTCACTCTGAAGCTGGGGGCACGGACCGCGCAAAAAGGTAGCGCGGCCGCGCTGACTGAGGAGCGCAGACCGCGCAGAAATGGGGCGCGGCTGCGTGGAGAAATTGGCCAAAATGACAAGTCTCTGAATCTCACCCATGCGGACCACACTATTTTGGTGCGTGGCCGCGTGGGTTTGCCTTTGCATGTTATAGCCTTCTGAAGCTCCTCAGGCGCGGACCGCGTCAGGGTGATCGCGGACCGCGCAGGTCACAACTAAAAATCCCAACTCTCTAAACCTCCAGCGTGGCCGCGTGGCCGCGTGGCCGCGTGGCCGCGTGGCAAATCAGTGCGGTCCGCGCTCGGTCTGTTTGATCCTCACTTTACTTGACTTTCACACTTGGAAGATTTCACTCCTTTTC
The DNA here is from genome assembly GCA_026770625.1 of Nicotiana glauca. Lineage (NCBI taxonomy): Eukaryota > Viridiplantae > Streptophyta > Magnoliopsida > Solanales > Solanaceae > Nicotiana > Nicotiana glauca. The sequence continues at coordinate 43,343 of MU733158.1, read as the reverse complement.
AAGCCGATCTGTGACAATTGTCATCTTGTCGTTCAAACCTGCAATCAAGCGCAACTTGTAAGCATTTTGGGACTAATTTATGGCAATTCACGCATAATTCTTAGGCAAGAATGGGTATAAAATGTGTAAAAATCATAGTTATCAACATTGCACCAGAGAAGTCCATGAGCTATCAGAGATGGGGTACAACCCCGGAATCCAACCATTTTATCACTTCTTTCTTTACCACCTCTTGCATTGCCTCGTTCAATCTTCTTTGATGCTCAAGGGAGGGCTTTGCATCATCCTCCAGAATGATTTTGTGCACGTAGAACGCGGGGCTTATTCCCCGAATGTCGGCCAATGTCCAACCAATTGCTTTCTTCCTCCTTTTGAGAACCGCCAAAGTGGCGTCTACCTGCAATTTAGTGAGGCAAGAAGAAAGAATAACTGGTAAAGTAGAATTTAAGCCCAAGAACTCATACCTGAGGTGTGGAGGAAATGGATTCAACTCCAACACCGATGGCTCCTCAATAGATGGCTTTGTTGGAGGTGTCTTTCTATTTTCAAGGTCCAAGGATAGCCTTCTCGGCTCATAAGAATAAGACCCCATTCCATGCAAGGCATTTACGCACTCCACTTGGCTAGCATCTTCATTGACATCAATATTTAGAAGCATGACCTCAAGGGGATCCTCCACGTTAATCATAGAACTTGTGTCATCCACTATCACAACTGTAACAATATCCACAAATGAACACACCTCAGTGCTATTGGGTTGCTTCATGGATTTGAAAACATGGAAGATGACCTTCTCATCACCCACTCAGAAAGTGATCTCACCCGCTTCAACATCAACCAATGCCTTCCACATTGCAAGGAAAGTTCTTCCTAGAATAATTGGGACTTCAAAGTCCACTTCATAATCCAAAATGACAAAATCGGCCGGCAATATAAACTTGTCCACCCGGACAAGAACGTCATCAATTATTCCCAAAGGTCGCTTCATTGATCGATCCGCCATTTAAAGTCTTATTGAGGTCAGCCTAGGTTGCCCGATTCCCAAAGTCTTGAAGACCGAATAAGGCATCAAATTTATGCTAGCCCCCCAAATCACAAAGGGCCTTGGCAAAATCCGTACTTCCAATAGTGCAAGGGATAGTAAAAGCTTTGGGGTATTCAAGTTTTGGAGCCATAAAATGTACGATAACACTGACTTAATGAGTTATTTTTATTTTTTCACAATCCATCGACCGCTTTTTTGTGACCAAATCCTTCATGAACTTTGCATAGCCCGACATTTGTTCAAGTGCCTCCACCAAAGGCACATTGATTGTAAGGCTTTTCATCATATCAATAAACTTTTTGAATTTATTGTCACTCTTTTGCTTTGCTAACCGTTGAGGATAAGGCGGAGGTGGCCTAGGCAAAGGTGCCTTGGCTTTGGGCACCACCGTTTCGGGCATATCAATCACGTGTTCCCTAGACGGGTTCATGGCATCTTGAGTTTCCACCTCGGCCTCATTAATGTCAATCCTTACCTCATTTTTCACCTCATTCTCAATCACATCTTCAACTATCAAAGGTACATCATCTTCCCGCAACTCAACATCATCATTCACAACTTGCTTGTCTTTCGAGGCATGCACATCACCGCCTCTCCCACTTTTTGTTGTAACCGCCATCACATTATTGTTTCCACCCTTCAGGTTCACTACCATATCACTTGTTAGAGAACCCTTAGGGAAAGTATTCAACGATTGAGAGATTTGGCCTAATTGCACCTCCAAGTTCCGGATATAGGTATTGTGGGAAGCCAATTGAGCATCAAAATCTTGGTTATTCTTCATCATTTGTTCAAACATCATTTCTATTCTTCCCATATCATTACACAAAGAACTAGATCCTTGATATTAAAATGAAGGCGAATTGTTCGGTTGTTGGTACATCGGGGGCCTTTGAAAACCTTGCCACCCGTTGCCTTGGTTTCCATTGTTGTTCCACCCGCCTTGACCATTGTTGTTCCAATTGTTGTTATTACCATTCCAATTCCCTTGGTTGCCTTGATTGTTGTTCCCCCAATTACCGCCTTGGTTGTTGTTGTTCCACTTACCACATTGGTTGTTATTATTGTTCCAATTACCACCACCTTGTTGTTGATTTCCCCAATTTCCTTGGGGTCGCCATTGTTGGTTTGAAGAATTGCCTCGATTGCCTTGATAGTTGTTGACATATTGTACCTCTTCACTTTTCTAATAATAGTCATCATTTTGAAACCCATCACAATCATCACCAAATTACGCAGAGTTCCCTTGGTTCCTTCTTTGCCTTCTTTTGTTTGTAAGCATATTAACACCTTCCATGGCATTCACTTGGCGAGGGTTTTAGACTTGTTGCAACTGTGCCTTAGCCAATTGATTCATAGTAGTCGTCAACTCCACTATAGCTTGCCCATGGTCGTGTAACTCCTTATGCAAATGAATAACCGTAGGGTCGCCTTGAGGAACATTGGCCCTACTTTGCCATGTAGAAGAAGTGTGAGCCATCTCATCAAGAATCTCGCAAGCTTTGTCATAAGACTACTTCATAAAATTACCCCTAGCCAATTGATTGACTATGCATTGATTTGTAGTATTGATGCCCCGATAGAAGGTTTGTTGAATCATCGCCTCAGTTATATTATTGTTTGAGCATTCTTTTACCATTGTTCTAAACCGCTCCCAAATCTCATGCAAAGATTCCGTGGGTTCTTGCTTAAAAGCCAATATCTCATCCCGAAGTGCCGCCATATGCCCAGGTAAGAAGAATTTAGCAATAAATTTATTCGCCAACTCATCCCAAGTTCTGATGGAATGATTTGGGAGTCTCTCTAGCCAATCTAATGCCTTACCCCGAAGTGAGAACAGGAAAAGTCTCAACCTAAGAGCATCTTTGGACACATTCATTTGCTTGCTACCCCAACATGTATCCATGAACCCTTTTAAATATTTGTAGGCATTTTGATCCGTAGCGCCCGTGAAATACACACGCTTCTCCAGTAAGGTCAAAATCACATTAGTCATTTGAAAATTCCCCGCCTGGATTCGGGGAAGGACAATAGCACTTGCATATCCTTGATTCGGTAACACTCTGCGATCCACTTTTGGAGGTGGCAGAGGAGAGTCTGGAATATTATCATTTGGATTAGCATTGGCCTGGGGGCCTTGTCGTGGTCCGGGAGGTACAAGAGGCACCTCATCCTCTCCAATTTCATCTACCTCCTCCCCCCAAGCACATTTCCAAGAGGGTCATTAGCATTTAAAGCCATTTGGTACCTGTTGTATTCACACAAACAAATTAGTAACAAAGAAGTAAAGAAGAACAACACACAATACTAACTAAATAGATAGCCAAAACCGTTAGCTCCCCGGCAACAATGCCAAAAAGTTGATCGCAGCCAACTCCGCACCACTAAAAAGTAGCAAGAGAGGGTCACAATAGCTTTTACTCGATTTGTGGGTCGGGATCGATTCCACAGAGAGCTAGGATTAGAGTCGATATCTATTTAGCTTAGGATTGTGTGTATGATATTAATTGATCTTCCATTCATTTTTGTTTTTTTTTTCTATATAAAACTACTAATATCAAACTAAAAATTAAGATTGAAACTAGATTATGCAAAGATTAGATTGCTACAAGTTGTATCTAATAATATAAAGGGCACTAGGGTAGTGACCTTCACCTAGGTGGCTAATTGATGGGTAATTGCATCTATGGCACAATTGACATGATTGGGGAAATGTGTTATAACTTTGCTCAATACTACCCACTCTACACCTCTCGATAGAAAGAGTGGTTTTGCAAAAATTGACTCTCGAGAGACCAATTAGGTATGCATATTTGCCCGAGCAACTAGGGTTCAAGTCGAGTAATTACTCTCTCGAGGTTTAACCCTCTAATTGGGACTACCAAATCTCTTGAGTCCATCCCAATTCCTTGTTGAGTCAATTTTGGAGACTTAGGCTCTCTTTCTCAAGAAGAGCCAAGTGAACTTAGCACAAACTAGTGTTTGCAACCACCAATTCATAAATTAAACCATAAAATTGACCCAAATAACAAACACCCATAATCAATCTAACCTTAAATCACAACACTTATCAATTACCCATACTAGGGTTGAGCCACAACCCTAGCTAATGAGTTTAGCTACTCATGCTTGAAGATAAAAACAGAGAAATAGATGAAGAGAAAGACATATTAATTAATTACTAATGTAAATATAGAGTTTCAATGATTAAAACTAACAAAAGTGCCAAAAATGACTAAGAAATGGTGTCTCACGAGCGCAATTGCTATTCTAAATTAATTGATGCCCTAAAAATGAAAAAAATATTCTATTTATACTAAACTAGAAAAATTGGACAAAAATGCCCCTGCTGGGTCAGTGCGGGCCGCACAAAATGGACTGCGGCCGTACTAGGCTCTTGGACTTGAAGTCTTGGCTCTCTGAACTCAGGCTCTGCGGACCGCGCAAAATGGACAGTGGTCGCGAAGGCTTCCAATGCGGTCCGCACAAATATGACCGCGAACCGTGATGACTTGGACCTTGGAAAATAGCATCTCTCTGATCCTCTCTTCTGCGGACCGCACATAATGGTAGTGCGGCCGCAGAGCCTTTAGTGCGGACCGCGCAAGATCGAATGTGGCCGCATTGCCTTGAAGCTTGTTTTGCCAGTTCTCTGAATCCCCCTAGTGCAGACCGCACAAAGCGTAGTGCGGCCGCACTAGGCCTGTTTGTCCTGAGTTTGCCTTGTCTTTGGTACTTGAGCAGGTTTCACTCCTTTTGAGCCGATCTTTAACCTTTCGTCACTTTTTCGATCAAACCTGCAATCAAGCACAACTTATGAGCCTTTTGAAACTATTTTGTAAGAATTTATAATCAAAGCATAAGCAAAAAGGAGCATAAAACACGTCAAAATCCCTAGTTATCAATTATTATCGTCGGTTTTTGGAGGGGTTTTCATCTATAGAAATACCATTGACCAGGTTAACCCAAAAGATTGCCCCGTTCAAATGGTCAAACGAGTGTGAGGCGAGCTTTCAGAAGCTCAAGACAGCTTTGACTGTGGCGCCGGTGTTGGTGTTGCCCAAAAGTTCAGGACCTTATACAGTGTATTGTGACACATCTCGTATTGGACTTGGCGCGGTATTGATGGAGGGCGGGAAGGTTATTGCATATGCTTCACGACAGCTGAAGGTTTATGAGAAGAATTATCCAGTTCATGACTTGGAGTTGGCAACCATTATTCACGCACTGAAGATTTGGAGGCACTATCTTTATGGCGTGTCGTGTGAGGTGTTCCTGGATCATCGGAGTTTGCAGTACTTGTTCAAGCAAAAGGAGCTCAATTTGAGGTAGAGGAGGTGGTTGGAGCTATTGAAAGACTATGATATCACCATCTTGAATCATCCCGGGAAGGCCAATGTGGTGGCCGATGCTTAGAGCAGGAAGTCAGCTAGTATGGGCAGCCTTGCGTACATTCCAGTCGATGAGAGACCGATTGCATTAGATGTTCAGAACTTAGCCAATCAGTTCATAAGGTTGGATGTTTTTGAGCCCAATCGTATTTTAGCTTGCATAGTCGCTCGGTCTTTTTTGTTCGAGTGCATCAGGGAGCGGTAGTATGATGACCCTCATTTGCTTGTCCTTAGGGACACAGTGCATCATAGTAATGCCAAGCAGGTTACGGTTGGAGATGATGGAGTTTTAAGGATGCAGGGTCGTGTTTGTGTGCCTAATATGGATGGACTTTGTGAGTTGATTCAAGATGAGGCCTACAATTCCCATTATTCTATTCATACAGGTGCCGCCAAGATGTATCAGGATTTGCGGCAACATTATTGGTGGAGGAGGATGAAGAAGGATATAGTTGCATATGTAGCTCGGTGTCTAAATTGTCACCAATTAAAGTACGAGCATCAGAGACTTGGTGGTTTGCTTTAGAATATAGAGATTCCTGAGTGGAAGTGGGAGTGTATCACTATGGATTTAATTGCTGGACTCCTACGGGCTCAGAAAAAGTTCGATACAGTTTGGGTTATTGTGGATAGACTGACCAAGTCAACACATTTCATTCCTATAGTAGTCACTTATTATTTAGAGCGATTCATGGAGATTTATATCCACAATATCGTTCATCTTCACTATGTGCCCGTGTCTATTATTTCTGATCGAGGTACGCAGTTTACCTAGCATTTTGGAGAGCAGTACAACGTGAGTTAGGTACACGGGTTGGGTTGAGCACAACATTTCATCCTCAGACGGATGGACAGTTTGAACGTACTATTTAGATCTTGGAGAATATGATCCGCGCATGTGTTATAGACTTTGGAGGATCATGGGATCAGATCTTGCCGCTAGCGGAGTTTGCCAACAATAACAACTATCAATCGAGCATCCACATGGCTCCCTATGAGGCATTATATGGTAGATGGTGTTGGTCGCCGGTTGGATGGTTTGAGCCAGGTGAGGCTTGGTTATTGGGTATAGATTTGGTACAAGATGCCTTGATAAGGTTAAGATCGTTCAGGATAGACTTCGCACAGCTCAATTCAGGCAGAAAGAGTTATGCCGACCATAGGGTTTATAATGTGGCATTCATGGTCGGAGAGAGGGTGTTGTTCTGGGTATCACCCATGAAGGTTGTAATGAGGTTTGGAAAGAAGGGCAAGTTCAGCCCTAGGTATATCGGGCCTTTTGAGATCCTTGAGCGAATGGAAGAGGTGGTCTACAGACTTGTGTTGCCACCAGGTTTATTAGCGGTACATCCAGTGTTTCATGTGTCCATGCTTCGAAAATATCACGGCGATCCATCCCACGTGTTAGATTTTAGCACTGTCCAGTTGGACAAGGATTTGACCTACGAGGAGGAGCCGGTAGCTATTCTAGACCGGCAGGTTCGTCAGTCGAGATCGAAGATTCATCCTTCAGTTCGGGTGCAGTGGAGAGGTCAGACTACTGAGGCAGTTACCTGGGAGTCCGATTCCGATATGCGGAGCAGATATCCTCACCTTTTCACCAGCTCAGGTACTTTTCTATGTTCGTTCGAGGATGAACGGTTGTTTTAATGGTTTAGAATGTGATGACCCGATAGATCATCTTATGATTTAAAACCAAATTCTGTGTTTCAAGGCCTTTAAAACCTCATTTTATCCTTTCTCGCTTTACGTGCACAATCCGGGCGTATTTCCGGAAAGCTTTTGTGTGGAAAGTTGATAAAAGTAAGAATTTTTGCTTAAAAACTTTATTTGAGTTGACTTCGATCAATATTTTTAGTAAACGGATTCGGATTCGTGTTTTGACAATTCCAGTGGGTCCGTATTAAAATATGAGACCTGGTCATATGCCCGGAATCGGATCCGGAGGTCCCTAGCTCGAGTTATGAATTTTTGATAAAAAAATTCTGAAAATTTAATAGTTTTTAAGAAATTATTAGTGTTTGATCTTGTTCGTATCGAGTCTGTATTTTGGTTCCGGAGTCCTGTACAGGTTCATTATAATATTTAAGACTTGTACATAAAATTTGGTGAGAAACGAAATTCGTTTGACGTGATTCGGACGTCCGGTTGTGAAAATAATAATTTCAAAGTGTTCTTGAGAATTTCATTTGATTTGGTGCTAAATTTGTGGTTTTAAGTGTTATTTTGGTGATTTGATCGCGTGAGCAAGTTTGTATGATATTTTACGACTTGTGTCCATGTATGGTGTGGAGCCCCGAGGGCTTGGATGAGTTTTGAATAGGCTATGGAGTGTTTTGAACTTAGGAATCATAGCCGGTGTGCTTCAGGTCTACAGACTTTGAATTTGCGAGGTCTGGCTTGCAAATGCGAGCCTCGCATTTGCGAAGAAATTATCGCATTTGCGAGCAGTGGGCGGGGAGGGGCAGCTTCGCACTTGCGAAGCATTGATCGCATTTGCGATCCTAGCTGTTCGCATTTGCGAACCATGGATCACATTTGCGGTGTTAGCAGGCTCAGGTAAATCTTCGCATTTGCGAAGAGAAGTTCGCATTTGCGAATCCTAGATCGCAAACGCGATACCTGAAACTGATCAAAATGACTTTTGGACGGGATTTTTGATTCATTCATCAAATTTTCAAATCGTAGAACCCTAGAGGCGATCCTTCCAAGACCAACTCTTCCCCAAAACTTTGGTAGGTGATCCTAACCCACTTTCTTTCAATTTCCCATCACATTTCATGACCAAGCGTATCCAGGGCGATTTTTGACTTTTTGGGAGAAAGTTTGGGAATTCTAAATCTATGCATTGTAGTTGATTCCTTTAGCGATAATTGATGTTATTGAGTTAATTGTAGCTAGATACGAGTGGTTTGGAGGTGGATACTAGAGAAAAAACGGTAATTGAGCATTGAGTGGCCCGTGGAGCGAGGTAAGTATCGTGCCTAACTTTGACTCGAGGGATTAGGGCCTTGACTTATTTGCTACATGAAATCCATGGGAGTGGCATATATGCAAGGTGACGAGTGCTTATACGCCGCCGAATTATCTGTTTTCCTTGATTTAGTGTTTTACCTTAACTGTTTCCCTCCCTATCTTTATTGTTATATGCTCTAAATGCTTTCCATGCTTAAATGCTATGTGTTAATCAATATCTTCTGCTATTAACCATGTTAGCTCCCTTCATAGTTCCCCCAATCCCCGCTATTTTCTTAATTTGACTCATTTGCACCTTTGGTCTTGCTGTGTAGTATTATTTATGTAGAATCTATATTGAACAATTTTTTTTTTTTGGTTCAGTTTGGTATTTAGTTATCATAAAGGCCTTGTGATTTAGATTGTTGATTCATGTGTGCACCTTGAGTGGTTGGTACTGATATGGTGGGATCGGGCTACACGCCGTAGCAGGTGTAATAAGGGAGGATTGATATGATGGAATAAGAGTGAATATGTATATTCGGTAGGATCGGGTTGCACGCCGCAATATATAGAATAAGGGTGGATTGATATGGTGAAATAAGGGTGAATTATGATACTGATATTGATATTTGGTGCGATCGGATTGCGTGCCGACATAAATATGTGTTATTTACTGACATTGTTATTGATACTATGGAATAAGGGAGGATTATGTGTTGTCTGGTGGGATCGGGTTGCGCGCCACAATAAATATATATTATTTACTAATATTGTTATTGATACGATGTAATAAGGGAGGATTATGTGTTGTTTAGTGAGATCGGGTTGGGTGCCACAACAATATACATATTTCTATTTCCTAAGTTGCACTTTTCAGATATACTTTTGTTTGAACTAGTAAAGATTGGTAACTCTGGGCGACACTGGTTTATTTACGAGGCTGTAGTTCTCATTCTCTGTTGACCTTTTAAATTCTATTCTGTATTTTCCATTATTTCTGTTAGTATTATATACTGCGTACAGGTTATAGTGTAGGTGACTCGCCTTAGCCTCGTCACTACTTCGTCGAGGTTAGGCTCGGCACTTACGGGTACACGGGGTCAGTTGTACTGATACTGTACTTTGCACACTGTTAAGATTTTGGAGACGGTCCCAGCGACGATTATTAGCGAACTCGGATCGGACTATTGTGCAGACTTGAGGTACGGCTGTTCAGCGTCCGTAGCACCTGGGGTTCCCATCCTCTTTTTTTTTAGTTGTACAACTTCATTCAAACAGCTTTGTACTTATTTTAAACCTTTATGTTTATTACTTTAGAAGCTCGTGCACTTGTGACACACCAGGTTCACGAAATTGTAATAGACGTTTGGCAGTTTTATCTTCCGCTTGATATTTCAGTTATCTTTCGTTGTTTAATTCAATTGTTAAAAATGGATAAATTGTTCTAACGTTGTCTTTCCTAGCAAGTGAAATGTTAGGCGCCATCACGGTCCCGACGGTAGGAATCCCAGGTCGTGACAATTATATTAATTTGTTATTATTAATATGGGACACACGCGCAACGAGCATATATAAAGTTCAAAGTTATCATGGAAGGAATTTATATGACTATTACACATTATTCAATTAATAACATAATTTACAGAAGGTTATATTATAAATTAATTTTGATTAAATTTTAATTAATTTTAGGATCTTAAATATAAAACTTAATTTAAATCTGGAGAATTTAATAAATAAAATTTAAGTTAAATTCAAGATATTACAAAGTAAATATTAAAAAAAATAACATTAAAGAATTATAGTTATTTTGTGATGAACCAAGATTCAGATCAGAGCCGGCGTGAAAAATCAGATAAGATTCAAGATCAAGTTTCAAAAGACTTATAGATAGAAATCTTGTAACTCATAGCTGATAGGCTTGTTTAGTTTCTTTTCATTTTGATTTTCGTGTAATGAGGAGTTTAGCAAGTAGTAACAGTAGTGAAATCACAACTATCAAAACTTCTAGAACTACACTGACTTGATTCCTTTATAGCCAAGGATATGTAGGCAACTTCCGAAGGAAGGTTCAGTCAAACTTTTTCAAAACGCTTCCCATTGAGTGTCAAACGGAAAAAATAATAAAGGGAAAATTTCATATTTGAACAATTGAGCTCCCTACTTTTTTAATTTTATAGCCCATATTTTAATTTACAATCAACTAACCCAAAAATAATATGTTAAGATTCAACATGCAACTCCAATAGGTTCTCAAAATTACTATTTAATTTTTAAAAAAGATTCCTCAGGCTTTTAAATTAATTTTCGAATCAGTAACTGTGACTCAAACATTAACTCAACAAATCAAATTCATTTGGGTAGTGAAAATTAGATTTTTAACAAGTTTAAATATGTGGGTGTAAATTCTGGATTTGATTTTGTGAGAAATTTGAATGGATGTTATTTAGACTTGTTAGAAATAGTATAAGGAGGTTGTGTATAAAATTTGAAGTCATTTAATGGAGATTTGGACTGGTTTTGAACAAGAATTACAACTAAAAATTATGGAAAAAGTTCGTCTACATACACTTGTATAAAGGTGTATAAAAGTATATAATTGTATATAAGGTATGTTTCTACACTCATATACACTATTATACAAGATTATACATAATTATACAAAACTGACTTCGTCTTCTTCTTTGCGTCTTTTCTGAAATTTAACTCAAATTTTGCTCAAATCTACTCCAAATCACTTCAAATTTAAATTTTGAACTCTTTTTGATATTTTTAATCAATTAGAACAATACCCAATCCAAACAACTAACAAATTCAAAGAAACCAATTTTCAAAAGCAAAGCTTTGAATGGTCTTCAATGGTGGACTTCTACTCTTCAATTTTCTTACATTGCAAACAGGTGACATAAGAGGAGAAGTAGAATAGACGGTCCCTTGAAGCATATGTAGAAGACGTGAGAAGAAGAGAGAGTGAAAGCAAAGGTTCTGAGAACACAGATTTAACTCCATAGCTTTTAGAAGCAATGATTGTAAGAACATATATTTTAAATTTGCTAGTGCTTTCAAAACATGTACAACATGAGCTAGGTAGGGTAAAACTTAAAAATATGAGCTATTTTTTATTATGGTGTGAAGTCATGTGTATTTTCTTGTAATTCTTTCAATAATAAAACCATTTTTTAATTTCGTAGACTTATATACAAAACACTGAATTTTGTACCTGGACTTTTGAAAGGTTCTACCATGTTTCAATTAAATCTACTTGATACCAAGAGGATCTATGGTACATAATATGTGCAATAGATTGTCATGCCTTACCCATAATTGAATGAGCAAAAAGCTCCATGAAATACCATTAAACAGTGAATCCCTCACACACAAGTTCCCTTCATATAACTTCTTCTTCGTACTTCGTCAGAGTAATAAGAGACGTTGTCTTGTATGAAAAGCAATTAATTGCATTGTGCGAAACTTAAAGGTATTAATGAATATAAGGAAATAATAAAGGTAATTAAAGTACAATGCATGTGTAAATTAGGAGTCCAACATATTTAGAATAAGGAAAGATTTATTAGTTAAACTTGCGATTAATTTTAAATTCCTAAATATTAGAAAAATTATTAAATGACAATTTTGTCTAGTGTGAACTCTATAATTAAAGGGTAAAAAAGACACTACACGAAATATGAGCTATGGCGACATTAAATAAATGTCGTATTAGGTCACATAAATGTCACGTAATCAATTACCAACGTTTATTTTTACATTTATGCCAAATGTAAGTAAATGTCAGTAAATGCTTAGTGACATTTATCTACTGACTTTTTATCAAATGTCGCCCATTTGAGTTCATTACCATCTAATTTATGACATATAAAAAATATCAGAAAATTATTTGTAAAAAAAATATTGACGCACGGTTAAAATTAAAAACAAGACATTTATTATATTTGCCTTTTACATACAATATACAGAAGAAGAAAACAACAAATATATTTATTTGCTCTTGGCAATACCGCAAATATTCACGTTCATGTCAAAATTTTCAAGTGCCATATACCAAAGATAATTTAAATGAATTAAAAACAATAGTCCAGTACAGTATATACATAATTGTAACTTTTCTCTTTGTTAATATCTCCAAAATAGCCTATACAATTTGAAGTTTTAGTATCCGTGTTCTTTGATGAAGAAGCTTTTGTATCAGTATATCACAACGCCAAGGATTCACCCACATTATAGTAGCTCACATCCTTCAGAAATGTTGTCTTCAATAACTGAAAAGAAAAGAATTATACTAAACTAGTTAGGGAACGAACAAAAAAGAAAACAATATTAAAAAAGTAAGAAAAGCATTTATAGAGGCACAATGGCCTTGTTGCCTTAGCTACATAACTTTAAACAAGATAGTTCACCAAACTATTTGTTTAGTATAGATTGTGACACATGATAAACCAACAGAGGCAACGCAAGTAAACACCAATATAACAAGTATAGTGTTGATTACTACACAGAAGGGTGCAGAGCACGGGCAGACCCAAGTGGTGAGAAGCAGGTTCAATTGAACCCGCTTTATCAAAAAATAATACAGTATATATGTATAAATTATGGCTAAAGCAAGGTAAATTTTGTATAGAAATTAATTTTGAACCCGCTTATACGGTTTGTATTGCTTATGTTAGTTATGGACTTCTCCGACTGAACCCGCTTGCACAAAATTCTGGGTCCGCCACTGATGCAGAGCAAAGTAAATGATCAAATACGTAACAATTTTAAAGGGAAAACCCAACAACCTAATGGGATAGATTAAAAGAACTAACAAATCCGGCAGATTAAGTGGAACTTGGAAGCTACATAGCCTCAAGTGGACCCCATGTAGTTCAATCAGCAAGTTGGCCTCTAACTAAACCTGGATATTAAACAAAGGTTACATACACACATGAACCTCTAATGGATTCTTTATCAAAATCAATTTGATAACTTATCCAGGACTCTAAAGCATTCTCTCAAACAGTTGGAAGGCAATATACTACTATACAGTTCAAAAGGTAAATTTCGTATCAATTAAAATGCATAATATAATTAGGTGCTCTAATTCAATTATAGAAACGTAATACACTGACATGCGATAATATCTCATCTATCGGATGCCGCACACGTATATGAAATAAGATACAACAACTATCCAAAGTTCATTCATATCCAAAGTGAATGAATCACAAACCCATCTTTTAATATGAACAACCCACAATTTCAAATTAAAAGAAGAAAAATTAATTGAAGATTCCTTAAAGTCTCAATAAAAAATCTCGCACCGATTACATTGACTTTAACTCTGGCTTCTCCTTCTGGCAAGGTCACTAGACTACGAACTTCGAATGTCTTGAAGGTGAAGAAGATATTGACTGCATATTCGATTTCAGTTCGATTTGAGTTTGTTCACAGAGGTTTGGAAGGGGTCTCTTAATGAGGCGAGAGAAGAGCACGGAAGTGGAGGTTTCCATCATCTATGATTCTGTAAATATGATGTAAATAGCATGGCCCCTTTCGAGCAAGATGAATAGAGAACGATGGATGCTATCTCGAAGAATTTAGGGTTTCAAAGGAGGAGGGTTCTGAAAGGGGGCTGGAGATAGGCAAAATAAAAAGAAAGGAATAAGCGATTTAAATTCAACTGCGTAGAAAATTTCCCACTGTTTGATGCAAATGTCGATAGACATAGTAAAAATACATCATTTGAATCAAATGTCATAATATTTAATGACTTTTCATGCTAAATGACGTTCATTTAACCTCATATTGGTTTAAATGTCAGAAAAGTAACTGTTTAATGACATTTGTTATAAATGTCGTCAATTAAATGTGGTTGTAGCCTATATTTCTTGTAGTGGGATGAACGACATTTGGCGAAAGGTCTTCGTGCTTTTAATATAAATATAGATTAACATGAGAATAGTTATAACTTATAGTACCTTTAACATAATTTTCAATATTTAAATTATAATTTTAAAATTGTTAAATTAACTTAATCTAATTTAGCTTCAAAAAATAGTGAAATTAACTTTCGAAAAGTGAAAAGGTTCATCTGAACTGAGCATCCAACTAGTAAGGATTTCAATCCGCCTTTTGCCTATTCATAAATATATACCAGTGAATAAAACCGCGTTACGCGCAGTCACAAAAGATAAGAAAAAACAGGTAATAAAAAGAATAAACTTAGTGCATATTTTTTTTTTGCTGAAGCTTTCTACTCGAAAATTTTAAATAGAAATTACAATATTGCTATGAACCTAAACTAATTCTTCTTTGGAAAGATTATTAGAGCCTTTGAAAATCAACATAGCACATTAAATTTATCATTAGTGAGGTGGGAGGTACATCCAGAAAATAAAAATAATATCTTAGAGAGAGAGAATAAAAGTACAAGTGATAACTATCTATAACCAAATGTTTTTGCATGCCCGCAATATTTGTGAGTTTATTGGACGCATATTTGGCATGACAAATTGAAGTGGAACAAAATTTATTAATCGTTCATAATTACCGAAAACTATTACAAGCACTATTCAAAAAAAAAAAAAAAAATAATAGATGGGATATGGCAGAATACATAACTGGACCTTTAAACTTGACTTTTTTTGTCACTTGGACACTTAAACATAGAGTTGTTCCTATTAGGCCCTTCAACTAAGCCACATCTGTGCCAATTAGACACTTTGTAGTGACATAATTGAGTGTGTAGGAAAAGACGCGTGAAAATGAGAAAAAAGTTATGGATTATTATTAGCTTCTTCTTCTCGTGGACCCATCATTTTTCCTCTTTATTTTTTTTAAAAGAAAGTATAGTATACATATATTTGACTATTCTCATTTTGCATGCTTGTTCTCTTTGCACGGCACTTGTAAGCTACTAGAATAAAACTTTACAAACTA
>MU733158.1:0-24410 GCA_026770625.1 Nicotiana glauca | reverse complement strand
GGGGGGAGGGTATATTTGGCTCCGTTTAAAGTCCAGGGGGGTATCCGGGCCAATAGTGTAATGGCAAGGTTGGATATTGGCCAAACTTTTAACGGAGGTTATATATAGACCTTATCGTAAAGTTCAGGGGGGTATTTGGACCTTTTCCGAAAAAAAAAAAATGCTGGCAATGAAATTGGCAGGTTCAATTATACCAAAATACAGAAAAGAAGAAGAAGCATAAGAAATATTGAACTACATTCTCATGGATTATCCAATTCAATTGGATTACGAGAAGAACCCAAATAATTATAACTATGAAAATAAATAAATTTAATTAGAGAATAAACGGTTAGGAATATGAAAAGAACCAACCCGTGTTATAAAACAACTACCAATAATATATTATACATCAACATAAATTGTACTAATAAATACTAAACAATTATAGGAGAAGGCTAAAATAAAGAAACAATAATCCAGAGAATCATGTAACGAATATGCGGAGCTAAAATCACATTTTGGGGACCTGATGTCACTACCCCAACCCGATTGTGATGGAGCCCAACACAGTGCTAGGCAAGTCCGACCAATTCAACACTCTCAATCCCTCATATAGAGTTCATTACCAATTAACAGAGTTTAAATACCAACTTAACATGATTATAATTCTGTAATAGTAGATAAAATGTGCAGAAATCAAGAAATATCTCTACAAATCCCACTGATCTGGTGTCACGAGTCAATAGCCTCTAATACAAGTCTGAGGAACAGCCTAAACAAAAGATAGTCTAAAATGCTGAAGGTCAAGAGGATAGAGGGAGAAATCGGGTCTGCGGACGCCATGCAGCTACCTCGATGACTCTGGTGAGATCTGAATAGCAGCAAAAGCTCAATCTACGCCTCCGAAATACCTGTATCTGCAAACATGGTGCAGGGAGTAAAGTGAGAACTCCAACTTAGTGACTAATAGCAATAAATAATGACTGACAGAAAGAAATCTCGTAAAGAGCACTAAGCAGTTCTATATCAAACAGTAAGAACATTTAAACAACAACTAAATGAAGAAGTCAGGTAAGAATCCTTTAAGCCAGTACTCAACTCATTTATTTCTCACAATAATCGAAATCATAATTATATCGCTGCGGCGGGCAGCCTAATCCATATAGCATAATACTGCGGCGTGCAACCCGATCCATATATATATATACATACACTACTGCGGCGTGCAGCCCGATCCAATAATAATAGTCGATTGCGCTCACTAGGGATGTGCAGACTCCGGAGGGGCTCCTACAACCCAAGCGCTATACTACTGCGGCGTGCATTCCGATCCATGTAAATATACTGCTGCGGCGTGTAGCCCGATCCAATAATATACTGCTGCGGCGTGCAACCCGATCCATATATATATATATATATATATATATATACATACTGCTGTGGCGTGCAGCCCGATCCATAACATATCAAATACCCTCACTATGGGGTTCCCAACCCCTCTCAGTCAATATAAACTTAGCCTCTTGAGGCATACTAAGATAAGATAGGGATTTCCAGCCCATAAATTATTCTCATATTGATTCGTCGATTTCTAAAGTCGGTTCATATTATATTAACAGTTAAAAACATGACTGAGGTACGATTTTAACAAGTTAAGTGAGGTCAACCATGTACAATTGCTCCTAAGTGCCCCAAACATGGCAACTAGCTCAGAATACAATGATGTTAATTAAGGCTCAGTCAAAATACAGTAGAATCATCAATAAGGATGGACCAAGTCCGAATCCCCAGCAGTAATGGACCCCACGCTCATAATGCAGCGTGTGTCTCACCTCAACATAGCACTACGTTGTGCAAATACGGGGTTTCAAACCCTCAGAACATCATTTATAACCATTACTCACCTCAAACCGGCCAAAGTCCTAGCTCGCTATACCCTTGCCTCGCAAATCAACCTCCTCGAGCGTCGAATCTGATAAAAACCATAACGGATACGTTATAATAGGCCAAGGGAACATAACCCAATCGAAAAGACTCGAAAAATATCAAAAATCACGAAATTTGCAAAACCCAAGCCCCGGGCCCACTTATCAAAAAATTAAAAAATTAACATCATCGGATTCCTTATCTTGCCACGAGTCTATACATATCAAGATTACCAAAATCGGAGTCCATTTGACCCCTCAAGTTCCACTTTGAAATACCAATTTTCCAAGCCCTAGCTTTATCCTCTTTTGATAAATTTTCATGTTAATTCTACCATTAAATCATGTATTAAGGTCAAGGAACTCACCTCCAATCACATCTAGTCGAAACCCCCTTCAATTTTCGTCCAATAGCTCTCAAGGTTGCTAAAAAATGGTGGAAATAAGATTTGATTCGCGGATGAAATGTTATTAAAACACTTCTGCCCAGGTCCCTTTTTCCTCTATGCGATTGCAGCTCCAGGCTTGCGATCACAATGCACAAAACTTTCAGCTCCAAATTTAACATTATGCGATCGCATACAGACCCCTGCGATCGCAATGCACAAGATTCATAAGCTATGCGATCGCACACCTACACCTGCGATCGCATTGAACAATTTCCTACTAAATTCCCAGATCAACTTTACATTGTGCGATCGCATGTCTCCCTATGCGATCACATTGAACAATTAGACAACCCCTCAAAATCTTTCTATGCGATCGCATCTACACTCCTGCGATCGCATAGAGCAAAATCCTACAGCACTGACCTGCAATTTTCTGCAGCTTCCCAAAGGCTAGAATTGGTCCGATTGACCCTCCGAAATCACCCCGAGGCCTCCGGGACCTCAACCAAAAATACTAACACATCCTAAAACATTATTCAAACTTGCCTCAATCATCAAAATACCACAATTAACACCAAAACCCGCAAATTACATCGGATTCAAGCCTAAGTTCTTCTAAAACTTTTGAATTACGCATTTGATCAAAAACCCGACCAAAACACCTCCGAATGACCTGAAATTTTTCACACACATCCAAAATCACCTAACGAAGATACATCAACTCTCGAAATTCTATTTCGACCCTCGGATCAAATTCTCACCTATCAACCGGAATTCGCCAAAATACTAACTTCGCCAATTCAAGCCTGCTTCTACACCAGACCTCCAAAATCAATTCCGGTCACACTCCTAAGTCACAAATCATCCCCCGAAACTAACCAAATCACCGGAATTCCCATCCGAGCCCTCTAACTCATAGGTCAACATCCAGTTGACTTTTCCAAAACAAGCATTCCTTAAAGAGAGTAGGTGTCTCATTTCCTACCAAAACCAATCCAAATCAACTCGATCACATCAAATACTGATAATAAAGCATAGAGAAACATAAGATGGGGGAAATGGGGCGATAACTCACGTGACGACGGACCGGATCGTCACACCTTATCAAACAATCAAAAAGACTGGCAAATAGAAACTTTAGTCAGATATATCCTAGATCACAAATAAAATAATAAACAAAATGTAATCTAATACAAAGTGATTTATCAAGCTTCTAAATTATAAGTTGAAAAGCACCTGTAAAGAGCTGAAAAAAGGAGGGGGCAAGATTGGTCCCGAGACTGGCGGATGCGTTGGCCGTTGAAGGAGCCCACAATATTCTTATAGTCTTATTTTTTTGATTTTCTTTGCATAGGTTGATCACTGAATTAGTGATAGACTTATGGGCTTTCTAAACGGAAAAGAGAAAGAAGAGTAACGGATGGAGGTGTAATTAAGAGAATATAATTAACAAGTGATTTTTGAATACTTTAATGTAGCACATAAATAGAAAAAAATATCAAAAATTTGAGAATAGAGATAAATATGATTCATGGCTAAAGAGATATACCACATCACTTTTTCTATTGGCAACTTAATTCACCAAGTGTCCAAGTCCTGGAAATCACAAGATATATATATATATATATATATATATATATATATATATATATATATATATATATATATATATATATATATATCAAATGAGAGCTAATATATTGTTTGCTCGATACTTTTGGAAACTTGAAAGTAGCATCTGAAAGTTTATGTGGCGTCAGATTATGCTCTCTACTGCCAACACAAACGATAGTCCCATCAAGTTGAAATAAAAGTAGCTTTATGATTTTAACATCTTATATAAAAGTATTTGACGAATATATGAGAATCATTCCATCTTAATTATATAAAATAATTCATTTAAGTTAATTAGCATATCTAAATTTGAATAAGAGAAGATATATTAAACTGATAACTGTTTCACTGACAAAATAGTTCATACAAGTACAATATTACCTATTCAAAAAATCTAGATACATCTCATTGATCTATCTAACTTTCTATCAAATTGTATATTAAGAATCATATCGTTGTTAAACAACATGAGGGTATAACGTAATAAAAAGAAAATAAAAACCTAATTACCTTTGGTTAGCTGGTACTATGGTACATGAACTTTCAATGAATGTGTGGATAAATAGCTTCAGTGTTGCACCTATGCCTTAAATTATCTGCTGCAATAACAAAAAGACCAATAATATGATATTATCGGATATCTACCGTGGAGTTCATGAATTATAATGACATATATTGAAAACTATTGCTACACAAGCAATGAAACATATTGAACCTTTTTTAGGTAATAAACGAAAACTGGTGGGCAGAACAGAAATTTATAGACTTCTCTCTGTTTGGTCTAAAATTATTGCATACTTTCCAAGCAAATCAATTGAAATAATTCAAAGGGTAAATCATAGCCAATCGTAGCTAATCACTGAATTAGAAGACAAACTTGAAATATATGAATAATCAATTATGGAACAATAAAAAACGGGGTTTTATTGATCATAGTAGCTTGACCTGCCTCTCCTCGAAGAGGTTCAAGATCTTACATTGATCTTGTTTACCGCCCCCTTATGGAGCATATCTTTCTATTTTTGTGTATCCAGAATTGTGTAGAAGAAGAAGCGCTCCTTGGGAGGTTCTCTCTCTTGGTATTTATAGCCTCAGACTTTTTCAGCTGGTCACGAATGGGCCCCTCTTTTGGTCGTGGAGATGTCCCCTCGTTCACCTTAAGGGCAATTGTCATAAGTCAAAAGTCAGCAGCGTTGACCATTTACTATAGATTAGTCGTGATGGGGTTGACCCCCTGGTCATAGAATGGTCGAATATCTGTCAATACAGTTAGTCCCTCCGTTCGTCGAGGTCGTGCCCGGGTCGACTTCGGCGGACGGATAGAGCGACGTGATCGGGAAGGGCACTTCAAAATGAAGTTTCGGAACTAAATCATTGGTTGGTGAGTGGAGCGTCATCCCGCACGGTCGTTCGTAATGGCACTCGTTTTCATGAAACTAAATCGCTTCGTGCACGGTTATGTATTAATGGCGATCGTTGAGTTCCGTGCAGGCAGAATCTGTTATTTATAACTAGAGAAGATGTGTCATTTTGTTCTTTACATATTCATTGTTCTTCTAAGAGAGTTCTCGAGAAGCCTTTTCTTCTGTCAAATCACATTTTTCCTATTCTTCCGATCGTTATCATCATTGATTTCTCCGTTTCCCTCATCAAAGCTCTTCTTTCTCTCGCTCGTGAATCAATTATGGCAGGCACTTCTTCTCCCGACAATCGTCCGGCTAATTCTCCGGTGGTCGCCCGCTCAGGCAATCGAAAGGTTAGAGTTGGTGGAAGGTGAAGAAATTCCTTCGGTCGATAAAATTCTACCTCGACCAAGCAATTGGGTGATGGATTTCAGTGCACCGGGCGTCGTGGAACAGGGGGGCATTGCTTCTCTAATGTGGGAAGTATGGATAGCCCAAATGTGGGAGCGATGGCATATCCCACGTTATGTCGAGATCGTTCTTGCGAAGACTGAGGACAGGGTACAGATTGACCGTCGAGGGTATTGCTCGTTCTATGCTTATCCCTTATAGGTGGGGTATACACTCCCGCTACCGATGCTGGTAGTAGACTTCTGCCACTATTACGAGGTATGCCCGGCCCAACTTTCTCCTTACCTTTACAAGCTGCTTCTCATGTTCATCAATTATGCGGAGCTAGCTGGTAGGGAGGTCACTCTAAGGCATGTGCTCAGTCTCTTTGCTCCCCAAAAAATTCGCGGCACCATGATCCATGCACGCCCACGAGGATCGAAGGGCTTGATGGTTGGGCTGGACGACGAGGTCATTCGTTATTCCTTTGAGAGCTTTTTCTACATTCGGACTGAACACCTGGTGGCGGACTCAAACTAGTTCCCGAAAGTTTGGAACTTTGCACGTGAGACCTCGTTCCTGACTGGGCGCCTGCCTTATTTCGACTTTCCTTATGCTTTATACTTATGGTTATTGATTTACCTTAATATTTTGTAGCTGAAAAGTTGCCGCCGCCTCCTTTGGAGGGGATCCGAGACTGGGTCGAGGCAGTGCTTCCTCGTACTGCGAGCATTCGCACCTGGGCGGCTTTCTGGGAGAGACATGGTCGCAGGCCCGTGACACGTGGAATATCGGCCCTTTCTCTTTTCTATTTCGTTTTGTTTTGACTGCGCTTATTGATTCGTTTATTCCTTGCATCTAGAGAAAACACGTCGTGTCAAAGCTCCTCAATTGGCTTTCCTTCGGCCGGGTGCAATTGCTAGGCTAGCTGCTGCGTCTGTGCCTCGTCGAGTACCAAGGGCGGCGTCGGTTGAATCGTCAGCGGCCGCGTCCCCAACACGGGCTACGCCACAAGATGAGAGGCCGTCCGGGCTTGTTCGTTCTCGGACGGGCTCGCCTTCAAATGAGGAGTAGGATAGGCCTTCGCAGAAGCGGCGAATGGAATTTGTGGCGGCTCCTCCATCGGTGATCAACTTGGATTCTCCCCCGATGGATTCAGAGGGCGGTGTGGCTGTGGCGCTTGATGGCGAGGAGAAGGAGTTAGTCGGAGTTGAACCGTTAGTTCTAGCCAAGGGAATGTTGTTGTCTCGACGACCCTATCCGAAGTTCCTGTTGCCGAGGTGGAGGGTCGATCCTTACAGGCCGCCGTCGGGACTTCTGATGTACCATTGTTGGCTATGGCGAGTTGCTCTACATCAGCAGCGGCAGAGAGAGGGAAGGACGTGGTGGAAGACGAGTAAGAGTCTAGGTCTGATTTGGACCCCGACGACGTTCATATGTTTGAGGAGGATATTACCAATTCTACAGTGCACGCAGGGGGGCCGGCCTATTTTATTGAGGTTCCCTCCGATTTGAACTTATTAACTGAAGGGAATAGTTTGGGGTTGCAGTTTGAGTTGTTGTGCTCGGAGGCCAAGAATGCGTCTTTGAGGAGTGTCTCAGATATTGAAGTGAAGGATGAAGTGGCCGTGATTGGCCTGAGGGTACGTAGTACGTTCCGAGTTTTTTCTCCCCCTCCCTTTTTAGCCTTTGCCTTAGCTTTGCCTTTCCTTTGTTTTGCAGACTTACTTGTTGGAGGTGGAGAACATCCGCAGAGCCAAGGTTCACTCGAGGATCTTCATGCAGATGCTGGGGAAATATCATCGTTATCGTGATCGATGCCGAAGGCTGCACGAGCGTTTACGAAATGATCCCTGTAATCAGGCTTTGGGCGAGGAGTTGGCGAGGCGGGACCAGTAGCTATTGCAGGCGCTGAGCAGTAAACGTGCTCTTGAAGAGCAGATTCGTCGGAAGGACGAGGAGTTTGAGGTGGGAAAAGGAATTGCAGCTGAGTGTGCGCACCTGCAAGGAAGGTTGAGGGAGATGGAGTTGGAGGCGGAGCAGAACCGGGTCAAGGCAGCGGAGGCGGCTGCGGAATGGAGTGGGAAATTGGTGGTGCTGGAAGGCGAGGTTGCTGCCTTAAAATTTCTGGAAAGGGGTGCCTCGTCCAGGGCCGTGGCGTTGGAGGCGTCGATTCACGTGCATGAGTCCCGGCTTGAGTCGGAGAGGGAGACAGCGGCCCTTAAGGAGGCGAGGCTCGAGGAACGGATTGGTGTTCTTGAGCAGGAGGCCCAGGTCATGTTGGACCGGATTGCGATTATGGAGGAGGAGAACCGGCGACTGCAGAGCCAGGCTGGTTCGTCGCATACTGCCGTTTCCCACCAGGTTCATGAACTTTGGGTCTGCGCCGAGGCTCAATGCGATGTTTACAAGAACTTGTTGGAGGCGGGTATTGTGACCGAGGCCGTCTTCGAGGTGGCACGCCAGAAGGCTCGTGAAGCTCATGCCGACTATGGTTATGATGCGGCGACACCCGAGGTTGACGATGGCGCGAGTGGCGGTGATGGTGACGGCGGTGGTGGCGCCGAGTAAAGAAAAGATTTGTTATCGTTGTTTGTTATTTTTCTTTATATCCCGTTCGTCGGTTGGCGCTCTGTTGTTTTTTGTCATTTTTTGTATTTTTCTTTCTTCTATTGACCGGCCGAGGCTGGGTGTAAGCGGGGAGTACCCGCGCTCTTAACTCTGTAGATAATTGTAATCTTTTTTCCATCATTTGTCTCGCGATTTACTCTGTCTTCCGTTCCTCTCCTTTTCTTTTATGAATATGTTTGGAGGGACGATCAGCCCTTGAATTCGACCAAGGCCGTCATGCCAGTTTTGGATTGATAATGATGGCTCTTTGGCCTGACATGAACGGGGAGGGGCGGTCGCCTTGTAGTGACTGCAATTGGTTTTTCTTCGCCCTAGCCCTAGTGCGGCTGAGGTCGCATCCGATCAATTTCGAGGGCGAAGGCACTTAATCTGAGTCATAGTTCGAGCGAAAATGGACCTAACAACTTTGATAGCGAAGGCTGGTTCGACTGAGGTTGAACTCAACAAATTTAAAGGTAAAGGCATTTAGCCTGAGCCCTAGTTCGACTGAGGTCGAACCTAATAAATTTGAAGGCAAAGGTATTTAGCCTGAGCCCTAGTTCGACTAAGGTCGACCCTAATAAATTTGAAGGCGAAGGCACTTAGCCTGAGCCTTAGTTTGACTAAGGTCGAACATGATAAGTTCGATGGTGAAGGTACTTAGCCTGAGTTCTGGTTCGACTGGGGTCGAACCTGATATATTTTGACGGTGAAGGCACTTGGCCTGAGTCCCGGTTCGACTAAGGTCGAACCTGATATATTTTGGTGGCGTAGGCGCTTATCTTGTGTCCCGGTTCGATTGAGGTCGAACCTGATATATTTTGATGGCGAAGGCACTTGGCCTGAGTCCCGGTTCGACTGAGGTCGAACCTGATGTATTTTGATGGCGGAGGCACTTGGCCTGAGTCCTGGTTCGACTGAGGTCAAACCTGATATATTTTGGTGGCGAAGGTGCTTAGCCTGAGTCCTGGTTCGACTGAGGTCGAACCTGATATATTTTGATGGCGAAGGCACTTGGCCTGAGTCCTTGTTAGATTAAGGTCGAACCTGATGCATTTGATGGCGAAGGCGCTTAGCCTGAGTCCTGGTTCGACTGAGGTCGAACCTGATATATTTTGATGGCGAAGGCGCTTAGCCTAAGTCCTGGTTCGACTGAGGTCAAACCTGATATATTTTGATGGCGAAGGCGCTTGGCCTGAGTCCTGGTTCGACTGAGGTCGAACCAGATATGTTTTGATGGCGAAGGCGCTTGGCCTGAGTCCCGATTCGACTGAGGTCGAACCTGATATATTTTGATGGCGAAGGCGTTTGGCGTGAGTCCCGGTTCGACTAAGGTCGAACCTGATATATTTTGGTGGCGAAGGCGCTTAGCCTGAGTCCCGGCTCGACTGAGGTCAAACCTGATATATTTTGATGGCGAAGGCACTTGCCCCGAGTCCCGGTTCGACTGAGGTCGAACCTGATATATTTTGATGGCGAAGGCGCTTGGCCTGAGTCCCGATTCGACTGAGGTCGAACCTGATATATTTTGATGGCGAAGGCGCTTGGCCTTAGTCTTGGTTCGATTGAGGTCTAACTTGATATATTTTGATGGCGAAGGCGCTTAGCCTGAGTCCCGGTTCGACTGAGGTCAAACCTGATATATTTTGATGGCGAAGGCGCTTAGCCTGAGTCCCGGTTCGACTGAGGTCGAAACCTGATATATTTTGATGGTGAAGGTGGTTAGCCTGAGTCCCGATTCGACTGAGGTCGAACCTGATATATTTTGATGGTGAAGGCACTTGGCCTGAGTCCCGATTCGATTGAGGTCGAACCTGATATATTTTGATGGCGAAGGCGCTTGGCCTGAGTCCCGGTTCGACTGAGGTCGAACCTGATATATTTTGATGGCGAAGGCGCTTGGCCTGAGTCCTAGTTTGATTGAGGTTGAACCTGATATATTTTGATGGCGAAGGCACTTAGCCTGAGTCCCGGTTCGACTGAGGTCGAAACCTGATATATTTTGATGGTGAAGGCGCTTAGCCTGAGTCCCGATTCGACTAAGGTCGAACCTGATATATTTTAATAGTGAAGGCACTTGGTCTGAGTCTCGGTTCGACTGAGGTCGAACTTGATATATTTTGATGGCGAAGGCGCTTGGCCTGAGTCCCGATTTGACTGAGGTCGAACCTGATATATTTTGATGGCGAAGGCGCTTGGCCTGAGTCCTGGTTCGATTAAGGTCGAACCTGATATATTTTGGTGGTGAAGGCGCTTGGCCTGAGTCCCGGTTCGACTGAGGACGAACCTGATATATTATGATGGCGAAGGCACTTGGCCTGAGTCCCGCTTCGATTGAGGTCGAACCTGATATATTTTGGTGGCGAAGGCGCTTGGCCTGAGTCCCGGTTCGACTGAGGTCGAACCTGATATATTTTGATGGCGAAGGCACTTGGCCTGAGTCTTGGTTCGACTGAGGTCGAACCTGATATATTTTGATGGCGAAGGCGCTTAGCCTGAGTCCCAGTTCGACTGAGGTCGAACCTGATATATCCTTATGGCGAAGGCGCTTGGCCTGAGGCCTGGTTTGACTGAGGTCAAACCTGATATATTTTTATGACGAAGGCACTTGGCCTAAGTCCCAGTTCTGGCTTGAGATAGCCATGTGTCAGTTTCCGGCCTGACACCGTGTTAGGGGTGAAGGAAATGCCTCACACTTTCGTTCTGAGGGAGAGGGGGTAACTTCTTCTTCTTGTCTGGTTGTTTTCGGATCTTAGTTTCCTTTGATCCGTTTGAGTTGGATTGTTTTTTCCTCTTTTTTTTTTGACGTTCCTTTGGCTTCGATTCCAGGGAGAAACTATGTGATTTTGCTAGGAAATCCCCACAGACGGCGCCAAATTGTTTGGTCGAAAATTATTGAATACTTTCCAAGCAAATCAATCGAAATAATTCGAGGGGTAAATCATAGCCAATCGTTGCTAATCACTGAATTAGAAGACAAACTTGAAATATATAAATAATAAATTATGGAACGATAAAAACGGGGTTTTATTGATCGTAGTAGCTTGACCTGCCTCTCCTTGAAGAGGTTCAGGATCTTACATTGATCTTGTTTACTGCCCCCTTATGGAGCATATCTTTCTATTTTTGTGTATCCAGAATTGTGTAGAAGAAGAATCCTCCCTTGGGAGGTTCTCTCTCTTGGTATTTATAGCCTCAGATTTTTTCAGCTGGTCACGAATGGGCCCCTCTTTTGGTCATGAAGACGTCCCCTCGTTCACCTTAAGGACAGTTGTCATAAGTCTAAAGTCAGCAGCGTTGACCATTTACTATAAATTGGTCGTGATGAGGTTGACCCCTGGTCATAGAATGGTCGAATATCTGCCAATACACTCTCCAATAATATAATGTAAGCGGTTGTTTCAGACCTGCATGTCTGAAACAAAACAAACGGACAAAAATATGCAAAAGAAATAAAAATGAAAAGAAACAAAATAATTGAATGCAGTCAAACCATAACAAAAACAATTGAGAATGAATCTGATTATGTGTGCATAAATTTAAAGGGAGAAGGTAGAGCAGTTATTTCTTTTTTGTGAGATGTACGAGAATTAAGAGGTGTGTTATAAATGTGCTAGGACCTCTTCATGTCATGTTATACCGTTTCACATCCGATACACGATTCCACGTTAATCGATAAGTAATTATATATGGAGGAAGAGATGGATAACAGTCACAAATAATTATTGTTGGAAGTCATTTAAAGACGTGATTAAATGGAGAAAGTGAATCAATATACTTAAAGACATTTTGGTACTATTTTATAGTTAGAAAAGGACTTTGTTTTGCAAAAAAATAAGGAAAAAGATCAAAATTATGAGAAAAAAGATAAATTGCCATACTGGTCAAAGAGGCACGCCACATTACCTTTTACATTCCCAACTTTATATTTATGTATAGATTTTTCAAATAAAGTTTTTTTGAGAAGACATAATTTGTGTATTGGGGAGAGGTGATCAGGAAGGACATGACGAGACTTCAGATTTTCGAGGATATGACACTTGATAGGAAGATGTGGAGATCGAGTATTAGAGTTATAGGTTAGGAGGTAGTTGAGTCTTGCCTTACTTCGTGCTATTGTGAGACTAGTTTGGTAGGGTTTTTGTCTAAGATAGCTAGTGGCAATGTTGCGTCTTACTATTTATTTTTCAGTGCCGGACCTATTTACTAGCTATCGCTTTTGCTTTGCATCTTTCTTATGGATTTCATATTGTTCCTATTTTTCCTATGATTGATACTAATATTATTTCCTTTTGTATTTTTTTATTTTCTTGAGCCGAGGGTCTTTCGGAAACAACCTCTCTGCTCCTTCGAGATAGGGGTAAGGTCTGCGTATACACTACCCTCCCAGACCCCACTAGTGAGATTTTACTGGGTTATTGTTGTTATAGTTTGTGTTAAGTAAAGTTATCTGGAAGTATTATTTTTGGTATTAGAGAAACAATCTATGTTTGACCAATTATATATTTGAAAAAAGTGTTTTTGAGTATTTAATCATGTCCAACTATGCCTTATAAAAAGGACTAAGCGGTCATTGCAAATATAATCCATTTTACAAGTCCGAAATCGAATCCCACATGGAATTAACCAACTAATCACAACTGTTAGTTCGCAAGAATTCAAGTAATCAACTTCCAGAAATATTGAATAATGAGTTGAGTGTTTACTAACTAAAAGCAAAGTAATTAAAAAGTTATAATTTTTTACTAACAAAGCAAATGTTGTAGACAAGATTGGAAAGGTTTAGGGTTACGATTTCCCCTCTTATCGGAATCCTCCCTGTTACGTCTCGTATAAATTTGCCTAGATACTCTCTACCGATCGTGAGCACTTTAGGTGTCGTAATTCTCTTCCGAGCAAACACAATAATTTACTAAACGTATTCTAGCTAACACTCATTTATCCCTCACTAAGATCACACCAAGGTTATGTTATTTCTAATCCTTCCTTTAAACCCTCTGTATTGATCTCTCATATAGGTTAGGAGTGATGTTGTTCAACAATTAC
The DNA here is from genome assembly GCA_026770625.1 of Nicotiana glauca. NCBI lineage: Eukaryota > Viridiplantae > Streptophyta > Magnoliopsida > Solanales > Solanaceae > Nicotiana > Nicotiana glauca. The sequence continues at coordinate 11,051 of MU733158.1, read as the reverse complement.
CTAAATATGTATCCTTTTCCAAGTAATACATACTAAATAGGCATAGCCGATTGAGGGCCCTTCAATCAACCAAAATAATCACGTAGTTGAACAAGTAAAAAAAATATAATGGCAAATTTATATTAAACGCAACAAAAATTCATCCTCCAAGAGGTTCCATCAAACCCTAGAATAAAGAGTTTAGCAACTCATAATTATTTTCATAACTACAATATAGTAATTCACACCAATAATAAAAAAAGGGAAGAAGAAAGATAAAAACTCGTTTCCGAATCTTCTGTCTTGCTTCTTGCTTGTTCTTGCCTTCAAAGATGTTGTGTACCCCTAAAAAAATCATTTTTTGATGTATTTATATCACTTAGGGTTGGCGGAATTTTCCAATCCAACTTCGGCTAGGAGAAGCTAGATTCCGCGTTTGACTTCGCGCAGCGCGTGAACTTTGACGCGGATTCAGCTTTTGAAATTCTTCCATTTCGCGAAGCGATCCGTGCTTTTGCTTCGCTTCGCTGTTTTGTGCCTTCACTTTTCTCCTTTTTCGCGTCCGTTTTCGTACCATGCACGAGAATAGACGAGCTCCTAATCTTTAATTTTTCTCCTTTTTGCAATAACTTGATATCTTTTGCTCCATTATCATTCAAGCTCATGCTTACAAATAAGAAATACATAATGAGTATAATTCACTTCAAATATCATGTAATCTCCCACATTTTCCATGATAAATAAGATGCAAGTACACTCAAAATCATACACTTTTGACCATTTATCAGTATCAAATTGCAAACATAAATATGTAAAGATTTAAAATTGTATTAGTTAAATTGATATTAGATTTTAAATGTTTATTATGAGAGACAGTAATTAATTTTATTTTTCAATTTTGTTTACTAAAATTAAACGTAATTATTAATGAAATAAAAGGAGAAAAATTAAGTAAAAGCCGAATAGTTTGATGAATATAAATCTTTGATTGGAGTATTTTTTTCATGAAAATTTTTAATTGTTTCATCAACTTCAACTTACAAGGAGAATTTACGAATTCTACTTCCTACCATCAGCGAGAAAAAGAAGCTCTTGTTAATATGCATAATCACTGATTTTTGAGAGAGAGAGGCTCTTCCATCTCTCTAAATTTCCGGTCTTCTTTTTCTTCTCCATCTGAAAAAATCTCATATGGACATTGATAACAAAACTATTGACGATCCCTATATCCCTCCTAAGCACCCAGACTTAATTCTTTCAAACCCCGAAAAGTCACTACCTTATTAAATTTCAAAGACAAACTCATTGGTAATAGGGCTTCTTTAATTGCCTCTTTAAACCTCATTGATCCCAACTCCTCGTCTATAGAAGTTCAAGAGGACGATCTAGTTATTTCCACCGAAGAATTGATAGAAGTACTCTCTGAATATTAAACTCCATGGAAAACGAATTCTCCACCAAACACTAAAACATAAAATCCACGCGCTATGGAAATTAAAGGAAAACTTCCCCCTCATTGATTTGGGAAACGACTATTATATAGTAAAGCTCCAAAATGAGGATGACATGTATCACATCCTTCAAGATGGACCATGGTTTGTCTTTGGCTTCTTCTTATCAACTCAACAATGGAAATCAAATTTCATTGCAAAATATGTCAAACAAAGCCATATGGCAGTCTGGGTGAGATTACCTCAATTACCCACGGAGTTCTACGATAATCAAATACTGCAAAGGGTAGGGAAATCCATTGGCATACTCCTAAAAATCGACACCCGGACCTCTTCATCTCTAAGAGGTCGTTATGTGAGGTTATGTGTAGAAGTTTCGATGGATGAACCGATCAAGAAACAAATCCTCATTGGAAGTCACTGACAGGAAATTCAATATGAAGCAGACAATTATCTATGCAAACTTTGTGGATATTTAGGGCACAGGGATCTGGTCCGCGAAAAGAGAATTTCAACAAATACGGATTCAAGCCAAATACAACCAGCAGGAGACAAATCCACAAACCTAAACTCAGACAATGAAGGTTGGCAAACAATTCATTTTCCCCGGCGTAGAATTGATCAACAAATTAAAGGAAAAGAGGTAACACCACACAAAATTCATATGCCAGGTAATCTGAGTAGAAATACGACTCATAACTCAGGTAAGTTTTTTCCTTCAAAAATGGTTAAATATATTCTAAAAATCTCTACTAATAATCTTGATATTACTACTCAAATTAACTGTCAAACAACCCCCTCACAATCTTCCCGCTTATCCATGAACTCTACTAATAAGAATTCTAATCTCTCTCTAATATCTCAAAAATCAGATCCTGATAACACAACTCTGTCAGAATACAAAAACCACGTAACCATTAAGGCCTTGAACCGTGTTCAGACCTCAAATACTACTAAAATGCCTATGAACTCACTACATGACAAAATAGGTGTTACTAATAATTACCCCCTAAGTAATACACATACCAATCATAGGGTAATCAGGCTAGCCCAAATCATCTCTTGAACAACTCCTCCACTCCTAATAACCTAATTACCCAAACAGACCCCATGCAGCTGCATGCGGATAGCCACCTGCCCAACCATACTTTTCCGTTGATCCAAATGGAAAACCACCATAAACACGTGCCCTTAGAATCCCATGCAAACTCTACTATATGTTTGAGCACGCTAAACCACCCAGGTTGCATGCAAATAGACCCAATCATTCCCTCAAACCCTACTCCTCACCTTATATCTCCAAGCTCTCTCCCCAGAAAATGCCAAGGGATCCTCTAAGCAGCCAGAGAAGGTTTCGACTTATACAAATTATCAGAAACCTTCGAGCACTACCAATGGACAACCTACCACCCTTACCTTAACAAATGCCTCCCCTTCCAGTGGTTTATGCCCAGCCCCCACTTCCACAGAATCATCACCCCACTAGTTGGATAGAGCTGGGTTTAATGGGGAGGGGGAGCTCATTTCAAGTGATGATCAACGGGCAGGAGAGCATTATTCTCATAAACAACCCTTAATTTCTAGCTCAGGTAATATCGGAGGGTCTACACATATCAATGAGCAATTATCTCAACCACATTTGGGTAAACAACATCATGCAACCTTTAGCCCCAGGGATGAACAACAACCTTATCCAAGAAATGAGGGCTCAATGGAACCTTTCTCCTTACTTTGCCCAGAATCCTTATCTCCCTCAAAACATGGGCCTAGAGATACCTTTCTTCCCTCCTCAAGAGCTGATGGCCCTGAACCCAATTTTGATGCTTTGGGAGCTGCCTCAGAACCCCATGCAACAGGAGGGGCCTATGAACCCAGCTCAAATAGATCAATAGTTTTAGGAACCTCCAACGCCACAAAACTTAGGAAACCAGGGGGAAGAAATGGAAGGTGAAATGGACCTTATAGGGGAACACACAGTAGAAACTTCAAACCTAGACGAGGTAAAGGTCTATCTATTCGAGGAGAGGCGGGAGAAGAGGCTTATATTAGCTTGACCACCTTCACTGTACAAATGTACGATGGATATGAGGCCTCCCCAAGACCCAACTGTAGGAAAACTAGTCATGATTCTGGTTTCCTCGCTAAGGAGGAACCTAATATTCCTTCAATCATCCTAGGCCAATGACCCTGCCCACCCTAATCATCCATCCATGAATCGTGCTAAAAATATCATTATATGGAACATAAGGGGTGGTAACAATGATGAGTTTAGAAGAAACTTCCACGACCTAATGGCTACTCACCAGCCATGCATGGTCTCCCTCTTAGAAACAAGAATGATTAATCATGGTAGTTTGATGAATGAGTTTGGCTTCTCGGATATGATAGAGGTCCCAACTGAGGGACAATCTGGAGGCATGGCTGTCATGTGGAACACAAACTTAGTGCATGTCAACAACTTTTTCAAATGTAACAATGAAATTCATGCTCTTATTGAGGTAATTCCTTCACAAAAATCTTGGCTCTTTACATCTATTTATGCTAGTACTAAGGTGGATAAGAGAAATATCATGTGGGATAACATAACTAGCATTTTTGATAACTATAAAGGTGCCTGGCTCCTTGGTGAGGATGTGAATGATGTGCTAGTAGCTGATTATAAGCTAGGTGGAAACCCTATTAATAGAAGAAGGGCCCTAAAATTATAGAATAAAATCGATTACTATAAATTAATGGATTTAGGGTACAAAGGTTGTAAATTTACTTGGTCAAATCACAAACAAATGCAATAGTACCTGTATTATGGAAAGGCTTGATAAAGTCCTAGGAAATGAGGAATGACTCAGTATTTTACCTAGGGCTAGTGTTATCCACCTTCCTAAAACTCATTCAGACCACAACCCTATCTTGATAGAATTAGTTCCTAAATATTCAAATCCTCTCCTTAAACCCTTTAGGTTGGAAACTTATTGGTGTAGGCATCTTCAATTTGAAAAAATTGTTAATACTTGTTGTGATGGTAAAATTTTTATTCAAGCCTCCAATTTATTTAGGAATCGAATAGCTGAATGGAAATCAACCACTTTTGGAGACTTTTTCAAAAAAAAAAAAAAAAGAACTCTATTAGCTAGATTGACTGGTATCCAAAATTCTGTCTCCTATAGTCATAGTAACTTCCTTAGTGCCTTAGAAGTAACCCTTAAGAATGAGTATAATGATCTCCAAAAAATAGAAGAAGACTTATGGAAATTACGTTCTAGGATTAATTGGCTCAATGAAGGTGATTCTAATTTAAATTTTTTTCATATTTTTTCCACCAACAATAGAAGAATCAATAAAATTGTGTTCTTTAAGGACACTGATGAAAATTGGATTGATGATCCCCGGGGTATTTTGGATCATGTGTATAATTTTTTTAAAAACATTTTTGTTACTAGCCATGAACTTTCCAATTGGCCTGTAATAAACAAAGACCACCCCAGTTTCATTAACTATAATCTAAGCTCTTTAGATAATCCTCTATCTCAATCCGAGCTTAAAAGTGTTATTTTTAGTTTTAATCTTTATAAATCTTCCGGACAAGATGGCCTTCATCCTTTTTTTTTTCAAATTTTTTGGCATTACTTAAATACCTCTGTGACACATCTTTGTCAACAAGCGGTTGATATAGGTAAGATCCCAAAAGGTATAAATAATATCTATCTCTATTTAATTCCAAAAGTCCCTAATGCCATATCCCTTCAAAACTTCCGGCCCATCGGATTGTGCAATACAATTTACAAAATTATTACTAAAACTATTGCTAATAGACTAAATTCTTTTTTACAAAATATAATTAGTCCCTTCCAATCTAGTTTTCTCAAAGGAAGACGTACTAGTGACAATGCCATCATTATTCAGGAATTAATCTATAAGATGCACAAACAAAAAACTGGTAAAGCTACTCTAGTATTGAAAAATGATCTTGAAAAAGCCTTTGACCGGCTTGAATGGTCCTTCATCTACAGAACCCTTTGCCACTTCAATTTTCCTCCCAAAATGACTTTCTTAATTATGGAATGCATTACTACTAATAACATAGCAGTATTAGCAAACAGAAGTAGAAGTAATTTTTTTACTCCGAGCAGGGAATTAGGCAAGGTGACCCCCTGTCCCCTTATATTTTTATTCTATGTTTGGAAATGCTGTCCATCAATATTAATCATCAGGTGGATATAGGTAATTGGTCACCCATCAGTCTAGGCAGTAAGCATTCTAAAATATCTCATTTATTCTATGCGGACAATCTTACCTTAATGTGTAATGTGGATAACAGATCCCCAAACACCATCCTTAGTTGCCTACACTCCTTCTGCACCCTATCAGGTCAAATAATTAACTTAGATAAATCCAAGCTCATTATTTCGAAAAGTTGTCCAATTTCCACCAAGAAGAAGCTGTTCAAACTATTCAACATAAAACTCAGTAATTTTTTTGGTAAATACCGTGGCTTTCCAATAACAAACACAAAACCTAGACCATCTGACTATCAATTCATTATCGACAAAATATCGGCCAAACTGGCTTCATGAAAATCTAAATTCTTTAATATGACAGGCCGGACCACTTTAGCTAATGCTTCCCTCAATAGCATCCCAAATCATGTCATGCTCTATAATTACTTACCTAGCAAGATCCTTAAAAGCATTGACAAAATTCAGAAAAGGTTCATTTGGGGTTCCTTTACCACATCAAGAAAAATTCACCTATTGCCATGGGACACCTTAACAAAAGACAAAAAGGATGGGGGTATTGGCATTCATGCAGCAAAGGCTAAAAATCTTGTAACCCTAGCTAGTCTGTCATGGAGAATTATTCACAATCCTTTGCTTCCTTGATCTCAAACTCTCTCCTCTCTTTATGATTCTTCAAAAAAAATCTAAAATATACCTCCTTCATCTGGAAAAGTATTGTCAAGGGTTGGGAGGTTTGTAACAATGGTCTAAAATGGATTCCTCATTCAAAATTTTTATTGAACATTTGGAATCCAATTGGATTCCAAATTCCCATACCCTCAGGAAAACACTAATAGGTCCCATCTCCTTATCTGTAGAACAACTTAGTATAAAAAATCTTTGGCTAGGTGACAGATGAGATTTTTCTAAATTATCTTTTGAATTGCCTCCTCACATTCATAATGCCATTCTTTCTTTTGAGCCTAATAAAAATATTCACGACTCTTGCTATTGGGACCTGACTCCAAATAGTATTTTTACTACTAAGTAGTGTTATAACCTTATCAACCCTAGTGTCAATAAGTTAATTGATTTTGATTGGGTTTGGAAATCCAAATGTCCCAACAAGGTAAAATTTCTCTCTCTTATGAAAGTGTTTACACAATAGACTCCCTACCCGCCATTACCTTCATCATATAGGCATAAATATCGATCCTATTTGTCCAATTTGCAAAAATGAGGAAGAAACTATTGAACACATTTTCTTGCTTTGTAACTCGGTAATTTCTTTCTAGACATCTTTAGGTAAAAAAAATTTCATTGTAAAAAATCCTAGCGATTGGATCCTCAAGACCAGGAACATTTGCACAAATCCCTCCTATACCTCTTTATCTTGGGAATATCTCTACCCTTTTGTCATATGGTCTATATGGTCTAATAGGAATAACAACAACCACAATAACTTGTCTCTCAAATATAATAACTCACATGCAGTCTCCTTAGCTCAAGAGTACTTCTACTACAAAACTAGGGAACCTATTATTTTCCATTCCCTCTCCATAAACATTGCTTGGCACAAAACCCACATAAGTTTATAAAGCTTAATATAGATGGTGCCTTCAAAGACATCTCAAACTTAGGAGGGATGGGAGGAGTTTTTAGGAACGATAAAGGGGACTGGCTTTTGGGTTTCCAACACTCCAAGTCATCATCTTCCCCTCTCCAATCTGAACTAAAAGCTTTAAAATTAGGTCTTTCTATAGCACACAATTATGGTTTCTCACCATTAATTATGGAAACAGATGCAGCAGAACTTATCAAAGTTTATTATTCATATGCCAAGACTTACTCTTTTACTGATTGTAGGTGGTTAATGCACCAGTTGAAGCACCCAAAGATCATCCATAATTTTCGGGAAGGAAACAAGGTGGCCCATAAAATGGTCAAGGATGGACAGAAGCATACAAGGAAAAACAATATTTTTGTGAATCCATTGCCAATAGTATTAAATAATCTAGCAATGGATAGAAGTGGTTATGTGTTTTTAATTAAAAAACTCAATATTAACGCTTGTTTTAGTTTAGCCGAAATGGGAAATGAAAATGTCCTCGAGGCTTGCCCTTTAACTAGGGATGTATCTGTTAGTACTATGTAATGTTTCTGTATATATTATCTTTTCCCGTCAAAAAAATAATCACTGATTTTTTCTCGAAATTTTGACCAAACACCATAACTCTTTAAAATAAATATTTTTATCTTTTTTCTTTTGAAAAAATAAACCACTTTAATTTCACAAAAGTTTGCCAACCACAAATGTGTCAATTTTTCAGCATTTAGTAAAAGATTCAAAGCAATAGCCTAGGGAGTAGGGATGAGGAGCTGTAAAACGTCTATATAAAATTCGGAAGTTGAAAACAATTTTAATTAATGTTCATTATCTTGACTCCCGAAAAGAGCTTGATGTGTAATGGCCACTGCTATATAATATGGTAGCCATTTATTTTGTCCAATAATTAGTGACATTATTACTATATTATTCATATCAGTTTGTACAATTTTGTCGTAAAATTTAAAAGAAGTTGAGATTGCATGCTAAGATTAAAATTGGTAGATTATTAAGATTAGCTTTAGACCAATTAAATTAAAATGGAAGGAATCATACAACATTAGAGAGGGCAAAATTCGTTATACGATACAGTACGTATAAGATGCATGCCTATTAAATTCCAAAGGCTTCCAGAGATTTTTTAAGTTCCGCTTATAGATTATTTTAGCTCTTAATATGGCTGCTTCCCTTCTTCCCAAGATGACCTGTTTATTAAAGTATGGTTATTTAGCTTATGATTAACAGTTTCATTAATATTAAGTAAAAATGCATTTAAACTGAAGCCTAACGAATTTTAATTGAAGAAACATGACAGTGAGGATTCAGGTAGACGACCCGTATTTTTGGTGTGAAAATTTTTGTATTGAAACATTTTCTAGTATTGCTTATACTCCCTCCGACCAATTGTGGTTATATTTGACTTGGCAAGAAGTTTAATAAAGAAATGAAGATTTTTGAAATTTTTGGTCTAAAAAAAGTTATAAATATTTATATAGCTGTAAGCCTGTAAATTATTTTAGTAAGGGTAAGTATGATTTTTAAAGTTAAATTATTTTTAAATGAGGAAGTATGACATTCTTTCTTAGAGAGATTAAAAAGGAAAGTATAAGACATAAATTGGGAAAACATTGATTTTCTCATTTTACATGTTGATCTCGCTATAACTTTGTAAGTTGAATATTACCGAAAGTATTAGAAGATATATATGGGGAGAATTCATTAGTTTAATTATTAAAAAAAACGAAAATTTTATGGAGATGCAATATAGTATGTTATCCGCTTCTGGGGAGGGAAAGAAAGCATACAACTGTATATTACACTAGAAATAAGTATTATTTTGAAAAAGAACCTTACCTTTTAAAGTAAAGACAATTACGTAAATCTCGAAAGGAACATACGGATTCATTTTCGTGACCGTTCTAAAACCGTGGGTAGTCAACTAGTCATCTGTATATATTCAGCTAAAACCATGTCTTAATAATCTTCTCTTTGGTTAGTTGCTTTGACGTGCTTTATTATTCGTGGTGGCTGGCCGGTGAGTATGGGTTGGGCTATTGCATTGCACGGTGGTGCTGGTGACAATGACATTCCTCGTGATCTTCCACCGGAACTCCGTCAACCCAGAGAAGCCTGCCTCCACCGTTGTTTACAGATCGGCATTGATGCTCTCAATTCTCAGAAATCACCTTTGGATACTGTTGAACTAGTGGTATGTATATCATGCATCTGTTTATTCTTTGTAGCGTGTGATCTACTTTGTTTGTATTCTTATTGTGTAGCTGCATATATGTACCGTAATAACAGCTGATATTATGAGTGAAGGGTAAAGTTTTGGGTGCCCTTTAATTTGGTTTTAAAAGGAAATCGTATCGAAACAATTTCTAGTATCTGATTCTGTTTAAACTTTCAAAAGGCTTAACGAAAGATGACTCTAAGATTTCCCAGAACTCAATAGCTTTTGGTCAAATTCTGTATTTGCGTTAAGAAAATTCATAAATTATGTATAAACTCTCTATGCAGAACCAGTAAGTAAAAATGATTATAGTCCGGAACCCATAAAATCCTAGATCCACATCAAGTCGTCATCGTAATTGTTGCACTACTGTTTATGGGTAGTGTTAGACCTCCGCCACTTTGAGCTCGACTTGACAACAAGAGCATTGTCATGAGGTAGCAAGAGTGTTGCAAGGCAGGTGCACGAGTAGCACCAAGTCAAAAAGGGAAACGGACAAATGATGGCCAAGGCTTTGACAGAGGCGAGGCAGCTTGGCAAGGGCTTGACAATGAGTTGCGGGCTGAGGGTGACGCTTGATTATGGCAAAGGCATCAAGTCGTGAGGCAGTTATGCAAGGCAAGGCAAAAACGAAGTGGCAAAGGCAAGGTAAAGTGCAACGGAAGACAATGCGTGGGATAGACTTGTCATGACATTGGGGCGCGACAAAGGGCCACGTTCGTGGACAATGTCACAAGTAAATGTGGCACAATACAGCTGGATACAATGGCATTGACGCCTGGTTCAAGCCAAGGCACGAAAATGGGCACCAAACTTCAGATTGACCAAGTCAAGAGCGTTTACAACACATGCTATGCACATTGGCAGCAGTTGGCTTTGTTCAAAATGCTGGCAGATGGAAGGTAGCACGTTTTTGGCCATGTTTCCATTATTATTGGCATCTTTACATGTTCCTAGTTGTCACGACCCAAATCCCGAACCTGGTCGTGATGGCGCCTCTCGTGAACACAAGGCCAGACAATCAACCCAATTCATCCTTTTAAAATAATTATTTAACACAATTATAGTATAACATGGTTTAATAATACCAAATAGCGAAAGTATGGATAAAAATGCGGAAATCCAACCCAACACAACCCTAACCGGGGTGTCACAAGTCATGAGCAACTAGAGAATCCTGACACAAGTTTACTAAATATGAAATCCGATACAATAGTTCAAATAACATAGGAATAATAAGATAAAGGAGTCACGGGGGCTGCGGACGCCAACAACTATCTCGTAGTCTCCGAAATACCGCCTGGACTGGAAGGATCAGCTCTCAGGAGTGGAAATCTGCTTTGCTTGAATCCGCACACACGGTGCAGGGAGTAATGTGAGTACTCTGACCTAGTGAGTAATAAATATAAATAATGGCTGAAAGCAAGAAAATACGTAAAGGCACAAAGCATTCTATACAGAAGCAGTAAAATCACTTAAAATAACAAATCATTATATCAGATGAAATCTCTTTTAAACCAGTAAAACAGGTAATTTGGCAGTAAATGTCAAGTAGAAATCTGCCCCTC
>MU733152.1:26385-42153 GCA_026770625.1 Nicotiana glauca | reverse complement strand
GACTTAAGCTTCATTTTCTCAAATTATTTAAAGAGAATTGGCCTTTCTTGGATAATTGCTCCATGTTGACTTCTTCACTGATTGTCTGTCTGCGTGTGTTTATTTTTGGAACGGGCCGAACGCCTCGGCAGATTAATAAATGCATCTATAGGCGCGCCGTCTACCCTTGGCAAGTGCACATTTATTTATGTTGGATCAGGCCGTCGTCTCGGTGTGATTTGCGCATGCTTGTATTGCTGCCTGGAACTTATTTAAGTTGTTACATGCCTCACTCTGGCTCGAGATCATTTTGTTAATAATGAAAGGGAATTTCGGAAATTTTCCTAAGAAATAATTATGTGTTTACTTGTTCCCCTTTATCTGGATTAAAAATCATGCTTATAAAATAAATCCACTGTTTAATATATACATATTAAGGATGCATCGTTATTGGACCATTAGAGAGCGTCAAAGTTTACCATCTCGTCTCTACCCCTTCGGGATTAGGCGGGATACTCACTGAGTACACGTTGATTACGTACTCATACTACACTTCTGTGCATTTTTGTTGCACAGGTACATATACCTCTAGCAGCCTACTGGGTGTAGTAGCACGGATGACTCTGGGACTGGGTGAACTGCATTGTTCAAGGCGACCCACAGCTAGCATAGTTCACTTCAGCATTTTTATTATTTATTCTCTGTCCACTGTATTTCGGACAGAGGTTGTATTTTATTTTCCTTATCGATAGTTGCCCATGCACTTGTGACACCGGGTTCTGAGAATGTATTTGGATTTATTCGGAAATCTTAAAAGTTGTTTCAATATTTCATTATTTATTCGGAGGAATATACTGAGTATTGTTTAAATTGTATAAAAGAAGTATTTTCAAAATTATTATAACGAGAATTCTATTAAGTATTATAGTTGGCTTTCCTGACAGAGGTTTCCGGCGCCACCACGACCATTAGTGGATTTTGGGTCGTGACACAATCATGTAGTCAACAAGGAACAATTATCCATAGAAAAGTCAATTCTCTTTTAAAGATTCTTGAAACGAAGTTTAATCTTTTGTGGAAATTCATTAACTAACTCGAGGTGATTTAAGCAATTCAAATGTCGATAAGTTTACAATTAATCCAAGTATAGCATGCTTTTGGGTCCTAGACTACCCGAATAATAGCATAATAGTAGCTACGCACGGACTCTCATCACCTCGTGCATATGTAGCCCCCACAAATAGGAGCACCTAACCAATTAACTCACCTATGGGGACAATACCCTCTTACGAGGTTAGAAAGGAGACTTACCTCGCTCCGAAGATCCATAACCGGCGTTCCACGCCCTTTGGAAGACTCGAATCCATGCAAAAATGCTCCAAAACTAGAAAATAATTATGTAGGACCATTAATATATGCTAAGGTACTCATTATAATCTAATTTATAACAGTTCCGAACCCCGATCGAAAAATTAACAAAAAATGCCCTTGGGCCCACGTGCCCAGAATCCGAATTTTTTTGAAGATAAAGATTACCCATGGCCTCACGAACGCAAATATATGATTTTCTCAAAATTCCATACCAAAATTGTGGTCAAATTCCAAGAATACTAATTTTCTAGGTCTTCCCTCAAGCCCTAAGTTTTCTACAAATTTCATGCTCAAGTCCATACATAATTGATGTATTTAACTCAAAATAGGAGGGGGTAACTTACCTTGTCATTGATGATGAAAATCCTCTCTGGAGATCCTCCAAGAATCGCCCCAAGCCAAGAAAAATCATAGGAATGGCCAAAGCCCGACTTTAAAACAACCATTATACCTTCAGCAATTTTCGCACCTGCGGTCCTATGACCGCTTCTGCGGTTCCGCAGGTATAATCCAAATACCGCTTCTGTGGTTCCCCACCAGGACTCCTCTTTTGCTTCTGCGACCAATCTTCCACAGATGCGGTCCCGCTTCTACGGAACCCTGACCGCATCTGCGGTCCACTCCAAGCTGCCCCTCTTCGCTTTTGTGACCAATCTTCCGTAGATGCGGTCCCACTTCTGCGGAACCCATACCACATCTACGGTCCCAGCTCTCCTCCGCCCATACCGCATCTGCGGCTCCGCACCTGCGGCCAAAACCTTGCAGGTTCGGTTACACTAGGTATCAACTGCTTCAGCCCTTCTTCAAATTCCAAATTTGATCCGTTAGCCATCCGGAATCCACCCGAGGCCCCCGGGACCTCAACCAAACCTACCAACCAATCCCAAAACACGTTACGGACTTGATCAAGGACTCAAATCACATCAAACAACACTAAAATCATGAATCGACCTCCAATCCAAACTTAATAAACTTTAGAATTTCAAACTTCTATTTTCGATGTTTAAACCTATCAAATTACGTCCGATTGACCTCAAATTTTGCACACAAGTCATATTCGACATTACGGACCTACTCGAACTTTTGGAATCGGATTCCAACCCCGATATCAAAAAGTCCACTTCCGGCCAAACTTCTCAAAAACCTTCAAATTTTTATCTTTAGCCAAATGGCTCCAAAATGACCTACGGACCTGCGAATTCACCTCCGATCGCGCTCCCAACTCCAGAATCACCATACGGAGCTTCTCCTAGACTCGGAATCCCAAACGGACATCGATATTACTGAAATGCACTTTGACCCAAACTTATAAAATTTCTTTCAAAATGCTACTTTCCACAATAGGCGCCAAAACGCTCCCGGGTCATCCAAAACCTGATCCGGGAATACGCCCAAGTCTGAAATCATCATACGAGACTGATGGAACCTTCAGATCCCGATTCTGAGGTCGTTTACTCAAAATTCCAATCCTAGTTAATTCACTCAATTTAAGCTTCCGAAATGAGAATCCTCTTTCCAAATCAACTCTGAACTTTCTGAAAGTTAATTCCGACTACGCGTACAAGTCATAATACATGAAATGAAGCTGCTCATGGCCTCAGACCGGTGAACAAGGTGGTAGAGCTCAAAACGACCGGTCGGGTCGTTACATTCTATTCCACTTAAACATACGTTCATCCTCAAATGTGCTGAGAACTACACTAAAGTAGTCTGAAATTAGTGTTTAACACCTCTTGCACCTTCCCGTGATACCACAACTCAGTTGAGCACATTAGCTCGATCAATTTTGAAGATATTTCCTTTTATCCAAGCAAATAAGCCTTATAGTCCAATTCTAACATCTGGAATTCTATGCTAGGCTTGTTTCCAAAATACGCTCATCATATCAATCACTACACGCTGTACCCAAACATGACTGCACTATTTTGCTAAATTCACACCCTGTATCACTTTACTCAGAAAACCACAATGACATTCTCTGATTAAATAAACTGAAATTCCACGAATCTAATGCTCCCACTGCACCTTATGACCTACTTAGGCCTTGCTCTAGCTCTTATAATATCGCCACAACGGAAGAGATGTGTAAAAATTCATAACCAACTGCCGACTTAACAAATCATTTGGGTCTATACTCCAGACGAGAACCATCACTTCATTCTGAACTGAATAATGGCCTTAACTTCTTAATGTATTTCCTATAATCAAATTGCACTGATCCTAAATCCAATGATCTCGTCTCACCCAGTATGAACTGCTCAGGCAATAAGCCACCCCAGACATAATCAAAAGTCTCATATGATGCCACCATGTTCCAATAGGCTACCAATTCGAACGCAATACAAAAGGAAAACGAACTTTGGAAGGAATTACCTAACTCACGCACTAATACGGACTTTCCTTAGAAAATAGGAAGCAAGGCATATAAAAATAGCATATAAAAAACTATACTCAACATCACACTGTTGCGGCGCGCAACCCGATCCAAATAACATACCCATGACGACGTGCCACCTGATCCACACATAGATCTCACATAAGGAGATGCACATCGAGCTAAATTTGCTCATTACAATAAAATATCGAATATCGGTCACAAGCACGCTAGGTGCATAATACCATCCCTGAGGGGACATATAGCGCTATAAGCTACAAAACTCAAGCACAACTAAGGTGCGATATACAATCTGAATCTTAAGAGCCATTTTGCTTATAATACATCATTTCCACGTGGATCTTCAACACATAAGCAATCTCTCAAGCCGTCTCACAACTCACACGGCGCAATGTATCACTACATAAAATATATGACAATGAAATAACACCCTGACTACTCCTCCATAAGGAGTGCATTACTGAAATGGGTACGTTTGGCCTGATATAGGGCCCATATTCACATTTGAATCCGTCCACCGACCTCAAGCTGATTCTGGTCGCACTGACTAGGCTAATAACCTTTCCAAGGTCCATAATAACTCTCCTCCTCTCATAATACATAAGAACATCCATCATAGTCGGAGAAATCATCCGCAGTCGACCACTTAATAGACTGAGTGCCCTCCAGGCATATATTCTCAATTCAACGATATTAACACAACCTTGATACTTGGTTTAGGTCTTTAATCAATCAGGTAGCTACCTGCCACACTTATACAATCTTCCTGTGGGACACACTCCTACAACCTATCACAACAAATAACTGGGTCGCGCCTCCAAACCGCCGGCCGTACTAACATTGAAAAGCGACCCAGAATCATTAACCAGGATGCAAGCTTTCTTTACAAAACACCGATCTCAGGTGACACTGATGACAATACCGACATGCTTTAAACATCAAAACTCCTTTCCTGCTCATCCGAGCTCATGACATCCTTGTCAACACCGAACCACAACCTTGATTCTCACTTTCAAATTCCATACCACTCACTGCACCCAACATGCCAACATACCATAGAACACGATCTTCATCATAACTACGGAACCACTAATGGACTAACACTTCATCATATAAAAGATTTTCACTTAACTCGTTTTAAGAGAACCATAACAACACACAGGTGAATTCTCACAGTTGTAGAATATGCAAAATCTCTAAGTAGTGGTCTAAGCCACTATAGCCCTTCCGAAATCCGCTTCGACATAACCAGCCATAACAGTAGAATGCTTCTGAATAACATCAGTTACGGCGGCTGACAAGCCTAATACGTACCGTCACAATCACTTGCATAACTTGATCACACTGAAGGAACTGATCACTACCACCAATATGCTAATTCAACTTGTCTAACGAATCTCTCTTCTTCCAATTTATTTGTGATTGCTATAGGAAAAATATCAACTCCATTCAACACTTACCACACTCTAGCAGCACTCATCCCGAGTGACATTTAATCACGAGACCATGCTGTCTCGAATCCCACGAACCGTTTCATACCTCCCAAATGCTGCACTGCAAGCCAGCACATCATAGAACATTCTGGGCCTCTTCTCATAAGCTGCTACAAAAGTTTGACTCTTAACCGTACTTATAGACTTGAAATCATTAGGCACCAGACTTTACCCTTTTGAATCCATTAGGACCATCGTTGAGAGCCACCCGCTCTGACTTGGCCTCGAATATAATTAAATCCATAGCTCTTCTAGCACATGAATACCCTTTCGACGAAGCACCTGGCAGAATCACTTCCCTTGAAACCCACACTTATACGAGGCAAAAACCCTGAATCCTTTCTCAAATCTGAACATGAGCCAACAAGGCCAACCATGGCACACCTTTAACAATCCTTTTGCTCAATTCACCACTTACGTTCTTTTCTCATAGCTAAAATAACCCATCAACATACTAATAACCAGAAACCTCGCAAGTAGTTAACCATGCAACCCAATCATAGGCGGTGGGACTCTCCTACTTAGCTTGAAGACACTATTACACAACTCTTGAACTCACCGAAATTCTTTATCTCTTATTGATATAACCTTGTGCAATTAACCGCCTAAATTTTCGGATTCTTTCTGTAAAATCCCTTTTTATACTCTGAATCATCAACCACATTCGCACAATCAATCTCTTTACTGAATCACTAATAGAATAATTCACAAAAGCTTCGCCAACCACGCGATCGCTAACCTGCTCACAGGCAATAACCCGCCTATGGAAATAACTCCCCGATATCTTCCAACGCTACTGCACAAGGTGCAATCACTATGACATCAATAACCCTTACTGAGTCCGAGCTCAATCTCTAGCTGTACAAGTCCATTCATCCCTCGCAGACATCACTTAAATGTGCTCCAATAACCTTTCAATTCGATGTTATGTTGTATCCTTCTTTATTCAAGCAACTCTATCCCGTTATATCAAATCTCCTACCGCATAATAGTCCATACTTCAAATTAAATCCATAGACCCCAATCACAAATCTCTGAAATTCTCAAATCATTCCAAACTCTCCTTAAGGTGCGTAGTCATCCTGCCACAATGCTCATATGCAATTCCGCTACTCTCCCACTTTGGCGGAACTCATCCCTTTAATCGACTACTCGCCCTTTGCTCCTTATACTTAGCCTTCTAGAAATTTTAGCCACCGCCTGACACTTCCCAAACGTCTTTCCTCATTCTTTGCTGCTCAATTGTTGCCTAAGATGAAATCTAACTTTGTAGCACTTGAACCCACAATTCGCTACTAACTTTAAACCTTTCTGAAGATCATCTTTCTTGAGCCGTCATCCTTAGAAACACCAGTTCCATCTTGAACCGCCGAACCCCACGATCTCTAACCGTTGCTTCTTTGATACTAACCCACAATATCCTGCTCCAAGGGAAATTGTAAAAGATCATAATGCCGGCAAATTTAGTACATTCAATAAGGGCAGCGACACCTCATTATAGAAGAAAACTCCACCACGCTCGCAAATGCCGAGTCTTGTTACCCTATCAACCCAAACCTGAACATCCTCAGCCCGTTTGCCTTTCCCTTTCCGGGAATAAAATATTGAATCTTTAGATCATGCACTGGGTAAACCTCCCTTCAAGTCGTTCACTACCTCGACACGTAGGCAAACATCCTACCATCATATTAATACTACGGAATAATTGTTCATAAGCATCATGGAAACTTGTGCCCAACCTCAGAGCTCTCAGAAGTACCGCCACTGAGTTGAAACAATATGATATCCTTCCATAAGGCGACGATAACAGTCCGATCAACTATACTGGGAGAAACATCCCGCACCATATCTGTAGTACAATTACAA
This sequence comes from Nicotiana glauca, assembly GCA_026770625.1. Classification (NCBI taxonomy): domain Eukaryota; kingdom Viridiplantae; phylum Streptophyta; class Magnoliopsida; order Solanales; family Solanaceae; genus Nicotiana; species Nicotiana glauca. The sequence continues at coordinate 35,049 of MU733152.1, read as the reverse complement.
TCCTTCAATTCTCGATTTATAACAAGCGGTTCACATCACGTAAGATTGATTAGGAAGGAAACAAGCGCCTAAGCCTCAAGGAATCAAATCGCACGATGAGGAATTAAGAAGGAAAGTACTCCTAACAGCCCGGCAGCCTCCCGAGGATAATTAAAGACGTCTCCGTACCGATCCGCGAGACTCTACTAGACTTGCTCATGACTCGTGAGACCCTAGGAACCTAGTGCTCTGATACCATATTGTCACGACCCAAAATTCACTAAGGGTCTTGATGGCGCCGGACACTGCTGTCAGGCAAGCCACCCCAAATTACTTGATGAAGTTCTCATTTTTAACAATCTTGAAAAATAAGATTTTCCTTCAATTTTTCATAAATAAAAAGATAACTGCTTCAATTCAAATTAAATAATAAGCAATTAGTACAAAATATTTCAAAACTATCCCAGAACCCGGTGTCACAAGTGCATGAGCATCTACTGATAAGGAAATAAGATACAACATCCATCCGGAATACAGTGGACAAGAAGTAAATACAATATACTGGAAGGGACTATACTAGCTGCGGGCCGCCTCGAATAATGCAACTCACCTAGTCCCAGAATCATCCGTGCTGCTACGCCCAGTAGGCCCCTAGAGTTACATATATCTGTGCAACAAAAATACACAGAAGTGTAGTATGACTACGAAAATAACATGTACTCAATGAGTATTCCGTCTAATCTCGAAGAAGTAGAGACGAGTTGGTCGACTTCGACACTTACTAGTAATCCAATAATGGTGTCAATAATACATTAAATCGTGAATTTCTATAAACAAGATTTTTAATCCAATAGAAAGAAACAAGGAAACAATTATTTCTTTTATAGGAAATTTCCAGATTTTTCCTTTTTATTATTACCCAAATATTCTCAAACCATGAAGAGGAACTAACAACTGAAATAAGTTCAAGGCAGTAATACAAGCATGCGCATATTATGCTGAGGCGACGGCCTGATCCAACAGAAATAAACTGTGCACTTGCCGAGGGTCGACGGCGCGCCTATAGATGCATCTATTTAATCTTCCGAGGCGTTCGGCTCGTTCCAAAATTAAACACACATAGGCGGTCAATCATGTAGTCAACAAGGAACAATTATCCATAGAAAAGACAATTCTCTTTTAAAGATTCTTGAAACGAAGTTTAATCTTTTATGGAAATTCATTTACTAACTCGAGGTGATTTAAGCAATTCAAATGCCGATAAGTTTACAATTAATCCAAGTATAGCATGCTTTTGGTCCTAGACTACCCGGACAATAGCATAATAGTAGCTACGCACGGACTCTCGTCACCTCGTGCATACGTAGCCCCCACAAATAGAAGCACCTAACAAATTAACTCACCTGTGGGGACAATTCCCTCTTACAAGGTTAGAAAGGAGACTCACCTCGATCCGAAGATCTATAACCGGCATTCCACGACCTTCCAAAGACTTGGATCGATGCAAAAATGCTTCAAAACTAGCAAATAATTATGTAGGCCCATTAATATATGCTAAGGTACTTATTATAATCCAATTTATAACAGTTCCTAACCCCCGATCGAAAAATTGACAAAAAATGCCCTCGGGCCCACAAGCCCGGAATCCAAAAAATTTCGAAGATAAAGATTATCCATGTCCTCACGAACTCAAATATATGATTTTCTCTAAATTCCATACCCAAAATCACTACAACAAAAAGGACCTTTAGCGGCAATAAAAAATAACATTGGTGGCAATAACAATAGCCGCTATATCATTTACCAGCAATTGATCTTTCGCCGGTGATGCCAGGGTCGGTAAAGCCTTTAGCGGCATTTATGCCAAAAGCTGGTAAAAGGTATAATTTATTGCCGCTAAAACTCATCTGCTTTAACGGCAATTGTTTGCGACAATTATTATGGCTGATAAACCCATTCCTAAAATGACTAATAATGCTCCTTTAACGTTCATTTTTATAGCCGCTAAATTCAAAATATTTGTCGCTAAAAGTCCATACCTTTAGCAGTAATTGTTTTGTGGCAATTAAATTGGCAACAATATCTCTTCTAAAAACGTATTAGTATACCCCTTTAGCGTCCATTTTAATGAATAGCAAAGTCAATTAAATTGCTTCTAAAAATCATCTTTAATAGCAATATAATGGTTACAATATCCTCGTATAAACGTCTTAATCCTGTTAAATTGGCACTAAAATTCACAAGCTATAACGGTAAGTTTAGCCACCATTAAATAATAGATACTACATTCGACCAAAAAATAGTGCAAATAACAAAATATATTGATATTAATTCATAAAACTATAGTATATCTCGTTAAATCTTAACGAACAAAAGGAAGTACTAATCCAAAATATTAATATCACAAAACCTTAAAAAATAACTCATATTGTTTGAAGTAAATAGCTAATGTCACTATATAACTAATCTTAACGAATAACAATCTTCAAATAATCTCTGAAACTCTTCGTCATATTGAAATCTTCCACCCGCTAAATTATCGAACATCAGGCTGTATGACCTGAAATTATAAAATAACTATGTCAATAGGAAGTAAATGTTGCCAAACAACAAAGCTAATAATAATTTGCGAGGTTATGAAACTAAAAGTCCATAACCAATCAATTGGATTATGCACTGATGTAAAATCACCTAAGATAAATTTTTGAAAGATGAGGACAAGTTCATTGCATATGATGAGTAGCATAAAGGGGAATTTGCAACATGCCTCTGCACTGAGGGCCAAGTTAGCATCATAAAAGGATTTTATTGTTCCAATGACCGCCCAGTAGTCTCTGAATATGTATGCCTGAAAATATAGCATAAATTAGGTAAAACTATATCTAACTTTTCAGTTGAGCAACCAATGTATTCATAGACACAAATTATTTCAATGGGAAGATCCACGATTCTTTACTTGAACATTGTGCTCATTTATAGCTGCTGGTATAATTTCAGAGCCAAAATCATTAGCTGTAGGATATCTCCATTTCAGCAGCTTCAACAATACATCTGTCTTGAATACATAAACCCCCATTGAAGCGACATAAGGGGATCTCTTTGCTTCTTGTGGAGATAATCCAATGAGAGTAGTATCTACTTGCTGGAGCGCGAAAAAAGAACAAAAGAACAGTAATCAGGTCAAGTCTTATGAATTTTCCTTTCTTTTGTTTTCCCAGTCTCTCATTCTCACAAAAGGATGGTTCACGTTCTACGCAAATGACATGTAGAAAGAAATCAACACACATCACAAAAGAAAGAGCTCAACTACACCTACCATTGCTTTTAGATCAAAACCTTTTGGTTTTTTAGCAAACTGGACAACTCTACCTCTACTGTCAATCTTGACCAACCCGAAATCTAATGCTCGGCTGAAAAGATGAAGCTTATACTCAGCCTAATGCAACCACAATGAGGTATAAAGAGAAGTCATATTTTTTTTATTTGCACCGGGTGTCCAAGTCTCTATGAGCCCCGACTAATCCCGGGGGCGCACAGGCCCTCGGCAAGGAGTTTCCCGCAAGTGCACCACGGTTAATTCAGGTTTTACCCAGTCCAATGGCCCTCAAAAATTGTTTGTACCCAGTGGGTTTCGAACTTGAGACCTTGAAAAGGGAGCAAACCCCAAGGCTCAAGTCAATTACCACCAGGACAACCCCTGAGGGTTAAGAGAAGTCCTGTTTTTACTTTAAAGAAATGTATATTGTATCCGAATATAACATTAAAGTAGAAACATTATTCTCCCTCTTATTTCTGATCACTCAATTCACTTAACGTGAAAAAACCATAGCTAGTTGTTTCTTAGTAATGATGAAATATCAATTCTTAGGAATTTATATAGACCTGTCCCCAACTGGTGCACATGAAAGTGTAATATCAGAATTCCGGTCGATATGGTTCTATTTGACGATTGGAGACAGTCAGAAACCTTTCTTAAACAAGAAAAAGGAGGGCATAGGTATAGTAAAATGGACATATGTTCACCAAGTCCATATAATCCATCCGATAAAGATGATCCCCTGACAACATAAGGATATTATCAACATCTTGGTTCTTGGCATCCTGCAAGAAGTGGTTTCAATTGTAATCACAAAAGTACTAGTAGTACAAAATAACTAATTCAAGGAAATGTGAGAGCAAAGCCTCCCAGTGTAAGCATCAGATATGGCAATTCAACCGCTTAATGGACTCTCATGACATAAGCATCAGCACCAAACTAATCCAAGAAATGCAGGACCATAGATGATCCACAACTAATATTAAGAACACATGTTATGGAATCTTCACTTTGGCTATATGCACCCGATTCGAGAGGGATGACGTAGGTGTAGACTATCGATATGAACCTTCAATAAACTAAAAATCTGATAAAAGTTTGACTCATGCGGAATTCGAGTCAAACTCAGATAAAATTACACTTTACATTACATATGGTGCTAAGTAGTCAACAGAGCTCCATATAGTATAAAAGGAATAGCACCCAAAGGTTTTGTCCAAGTAGAAGAGCACAACATATATGGTAGGCGCATGTGAAGATTTTGGATTCTGCCGGGGAACTAAGTTTAGTGTTTAAGTGGATAATGTTAGAGGATAGGGCCCATTATCCACTCAGTTTCAAAGCTGGAAACCACAGATTTCTTCATTTGACTCGCCAAAAAATTAGTACACGGGGAATAGACCTAAAGTAAATTTCTTATCAAGACATCTTACGATCAGAATCCTATATTTACGCCCATTAGGTAAATTCAAAAACAGTGGTGGGCCTATCCTTGCCTTCCACATCCGTTTCAAGAGAAGAACTTCTTTAGAAGCAAAAATATTTCCTGCCAAAAGAAAAAGAACAACAACAAAAACAATAACAATAAGAACAGTGAAATCCCACAACTAACCCTATGCACTTGCCTAGTGGATTACTAAAAAAAATCTTCACGCGGACAAACTATCCAGCTGCAAAATATTTTGTGAACCTTTTAGCCGCTTAAACCATCAACTAATAATAGAATAAAAAAGTATATATATCATACTCATGCAAAAAGTTTGAACATGGTTGAATTCATATCTCGCCTAGAGGTATTCAACTAAAACATCAATATGCATCAACGACACATAGAAAATTTCTAAACAATCACAAAAATAATAGTAGCCTTAGGAAACATACAGAGGAATCAATTCATAAAACAATAGAGGAACAAAGGAGAAATCAATTCAATCAATCGGCTGTCAATGTAGCAGCAGCTAGATACCCCAAACGATTTATAAAACACATACAAATCTATACTTTTCATAAATTCCAAAAGACCATAGTTGAATATCAAGAATCATAAATTGGTACCTGGTAAGCAAAAAAAATTGCAATAAAAACAAGAAAGTGAAGGACACAAATGATTTCTGCAGCAATCTTTAAACCTACACGAAAATAGAAGTTAAAGATGGATGAGAGGAAGAAGATTGATGACAACGATTGAGCATAATCGAGAAGCAAAGTTTGCAAAATCAACTGTAAATTGATTGCTAGCAAAATGATGGGTAAGAAAAGAAGTTATCTAGGGAAGAATAGAATGTTACCTGGGATTTGAGAAGAAGATAGCGGAGCAGACGCGAATTAGAAAGTATGCAGCTGCAACTTTGTATGTCCAAGAATAGGGTATTCTTTTGTTTTTTCATTGGAGAAAATAGTTAATTCTTGTCCAAAATAATTCGAGTGAAAGATTTGACATATTGTTTTCTACGGAGGGAAAGTTAAAATTATAAAAATTTGATTTCAATTAGTGACTTTTAATGGCAATTTTTTTATTATTGCTAAATAATATCTTTTACTGGCTAATGCTATTGTGCTGCTAATATTTTAGCTTAAATAATCCATTAGCAATAATAATCTTATTGCCACTAAATAATTACCGCCAAAAGCCTTTTTTGTAGTAGTGAATCGTGGTCAAATTCCAAGCATACTAATTTTCTAGGTCTTCCCTCAAACCCCAAGTTTTCTACAAATTTCATGCTCAAGTCCATATATAATTAATGTAGTTAACTCAAAATAGGTGGGGGTAACTTACCTTGTCATTGATGATGAAAACCCTCTCTAGAGATCCTCCAAGAATCGCCCCAAGCCAAGAAAAATCATAGGAAATGGCCAAAACCCGACTTTAAAACAACCATTCTGCCTTCAACAATTTTTGCACATGTGGTCCGATGACAGCTTTTGCGGTTCCCCCACCAGGCCTCCTCTTTCGCTTCTGTGACCAATCTTCCGCAGATGCGGTCCTGCTTCTAGGGAACCCTGACCGCATCTGCGGTCCACTCCAAGTTGCCCCTCTTCCGCTTGTGCGACCAATCTTCCGTAGATGCGATCCCATTTCTGCGGAACCCTGACCACATCTGCGGTCCTAGCTCTCCTCCGCCCATACCGCATTTGCGGCTTCCTGGCCGCTTCTGCGGCTCCGCACCTGCGGCCAAAACCTCGCAGGTGCGGTTACACCAGGTATCAGTTGCTTCAGCCCTTCTTCAAATTCTAAATTTGATCCGTTAGGCATCCGGAATCCACCCGAGGCCCCCGGGAGCTCAACCAAACCTACCAACCAATCCCAAAATACGTTATGGACTTGCTCGAGGTCTCAAATCACATCAAACAATACTAAAATCATGAATTGACCTCCAATCCAAACTTAATGAACTTTAGAATTTCAAACTTCTATTTTCGATGTTTAAACCTATCAAATCACGTCTGATACCCTCAAATTTGCACACAAATCTTATTCGACATTAACCTAATTCAATTTTCGGAAATAAATTTCGACCCCGATATCAAAAAGTCCACTTCCGGTCAAACTTCTCAAAAACCTTCAAATTTCTATATTTAGCCAAATGGCTCCAAAATGACCTACGGACCACCGAATTCACCTCCGATCGCGCTCCCAACTCCAGAATCACCATACGGAGCTGATCCCAAACTCGAAATCTCAAACGGAAATCAATATTACTGAAATGCACTTTGACCCAAACTTATGAAATTTCTTTCAAATGCTACTTTCCACAATAGGCGCCAAAATGCTCCCGGTTCATCTAAAACCCAATCCGGGCATAAGCCCAAGTCCAAAATTATCATACAAACCTGTTGGAACCTTCAAATCTTGATTCCGAGGTCGTTTACTCGAAATCCCAATCCTCTTTAATTCTTTCAACTTTAAGCTTCCGAAATCAGAATCTTCTTTCCAAATCAACTATGAACTTCCCAAAACTTAATTCCGTCCACGCGTACAAAGTCATAATACCTGAAATGAAGTTGTTCATGGCCTCAGACTGCTGAACGATGTGCTAGAGCTCAAAACGACCGGTCGGGTCGTTACAGTAATTGTCATTTGAAATTTAATCACTTTGTTGTATGTTGTCTGTAATTTTATATCTTATCCAATCTTAATATTTAAAACTTTTAAATTGTTGCATGTGACAAATTTACTCTAATGTCAAACAAAATATTATTATATTATCTACATAAAGTCGGTGCTTGATTTTTTCGTTTTTTTAGGTAACGCGGTTGGATTTATAACATTATCACATTTCTTTTTCCTTTATGGTAGGAGTATTTTTTTATTTTTTACAACTAAACTTTCATGGATCTATTCTACAAATAAAATAGGTTTATGTTATTTTGCCATATTCTTTATTATCCATGTATATTTTAAGACTCCTCTCAGTAAGATCGATAATATTTGCTATCACCTTGATTTAAGAAAAACATAGAATTGAAGTTTTTGTATAACTAAATATTTTACACATCTAACTTAAGTTAAAAGTTTACGATTGATTTAACCAAGTTATCCTTAAATAAATATAATTTTTATTAATATATTATTTGGGAAATATTTTTATATTTAAAAGTTTACTCATTAACAACCTAAGATCCCGAAATTATATTATTAAAAATCATATAGTGATCTCTCGTAAAGTTTGAAAAATTATATTCTCTTTGATACTCAAATTATTAGTGGAGATCATTTTCACTCCTTGTGCGCATTGGCACACTCTATCGCTATAATATTTCAACAAAAAATACATTTTACATGAAAATATTTTACTCTATATAAACAAAATTTTATTTTACGAATATTTATGTACATTCATTAATAAAGTATTATAATAATATAAACATAATTATTTGTTTAAATAAAATTAAAATAAAATTTTGATAAAGTTTCGAACCGACTTATGCATTTGGATTTGGCTTAGTTAAAGAATCCATTCGATATTAGTAATGTAAACATATTTATTTTGTTTTACCTAAATAAGAAGTGTAACAAAAATAATAATAACTATTAAAATACAAAATTTATTAAAAAAATTATTAGTTAACAAATTCTCTATTTGTGAAATAAATATAGAAGGGCATTAAACTAACAAATTCTATGTGTGAAATAAATATATAAGGGCATTTTGAAGGTTTTATACAAGAAACTTATTACATTAGCCATGTGGCCTCAAGGTGAAAGTGTCTGCTCAAAGAATGAAAGGCTGCAACGGCGACAGCTCTATTCAATAGGCCCATACGTTTTCAAAAAGGTATAATAAAATAGACTTGTTGACCATAAGGTGTGTGCTTATCCTCACTTATATATTAGTAGTAGATATATATATATATATATATATATATTT
>MU733152.1:0-24656 GCA_026770625.1 Nicotiana glauca | reverse complement strand
ATATATATATATATATATATATATATATATATATATATATATATATATATATATTCAAGCATCAAAGAGTTACTACTTTCTAGCAATTTTTTGAATTTCTAAAGGAAGTGCATCATTTTTTATTTATTTTAGTAAGTTCACTTTAGGTCAAATTAATATTTGCTAAAAGTTTTTACCAAAAGAATATTTGCTAAAAGTTTTTTTAGCTTCGTCGGAGACTTGTAAACCAGCAGAAAATGTATGTAGAGAACTTCTAGTGCAAAAAATATTTATTTTTTAAAATACCGGACTAAAACGGGTTTAGATAGAGGTGTAATTATTAATGTTATCCTTTATTTTTTCTAAAGGAAGTACTTCTTATTATTTCTTTAAGTTATACATTTCAATAGAAATACATTTCTCGAACAATCAACATATGTTTGGAATTAAAACAATAAAAGAAGATAATGGAAAACAAAATTCAAATTATCTTGGAAATTCAGAATCAAGAATTATCACTAATTGTTTGTACTCCTACTTCAACATTATTTTGTATTATTAATAATAATATTTATTAGATAGAACTACCTGCAATTATATTTATTTTCCATCATAATGGATATTTCTTCCGTCCCAAAATAGTCACCTTTCGCTTCTAAAAAGTTGAAGCTAGATTGAATTACATTAATTCAATATTTTAAAATTTTAGATATTCAAAAGGTACTATAATTTGTGATTTTTCTCATATTAATCTGGATCAAGTTAATGTATCAAAAATGAGGAAGATAGAGTTTTGATGGAAAAGACTCAGATGGCAAACATATTTCCATAAACTCCTGAACGAAGAGAGTGATAGGGACATTATGCCGAGTGACTTGAAGCACTCTGAGATGCTCTTGCGTAAGATGCACAGGGTAGAGCTACCAGACGAGATGAAATACTTGTGAAATTTTGGAAGAATGGAGGTAGGGCAAGTTTGGAATGGCTCACTAGCAGGGGCGGAGGCAGGGGGCGCAAGGGTGTTCACCCGAACACCCTTCGCCGAAAAATTACACTGTATATATAAGGCAAAATCTATTTTTTATCTCTATATATTAAGTTTTGAACACCCTTGACACAAGGCAAATATTTGGGTCAGTGGTCAAGGGTGTTCAAAATGTGTAGAAGATTCCAGGTTCGATGCAATTCAATTTTTTTTGAACACCTTTAGTATATATCCTACCTCCGCCACTGCTCACTAGGCTTTCCAACGTTATTTTTAGGACGAAAAAGCTGCCCGACGAATATTCTATAAAGTTGGCTCATGTGGAACAAGGTGATAAGTTTAGCGTTTTTTTTTCCTTTGCCATCACTTTGGGGACGTTGGATGCAGCTGATGGTAGGTCCAGATTATGGCAGTTGCAGTAAGTTGAAAAATACAACACTTGAATCCATACTATAGAAGTTAGCATCTTGTTTGGTAGGTATTTGATCCTCATATGAGTTGTATGCCCATCTTTAAATTCCAAGTATATAAATGAGAAGTTATAAGACCACAATACTCTTTAATTCTTCAACAAGAACTCAAGGATTAATGAGAGGATGAGAAAATTTACGTGCAACCACATTGCATGCGAGGAAACGAGCACTAGATAATTGGTACCATATCTCAAGAGGAAGGTATGATCGACAAAGGCCGTAGGCCTCTAACTGTTTTTGCCACATCTTCCTCTAACAACTCATAACTAAAGCTGATCAAAACAAAACCAGGAAAATCTAGAAAGGGAATCAAGTGAGAAAGGTTCTCCATCACTTTTGTATGGATATTGTAGTAAAATTATTCGGAGTTAAAAAGGTATATGGAGTAAACCCCATTTGCTGGTTGAATTTTCCATTTGATAGTGGTAACTCAAAGAATTCTAACCGTAAAACTTGTTTCAATTGTCAATTTGTAAATATGAGTCCTTCTATGCACTGTTGGAAAGGATTTACTATACTAAAATTTATAATATAGGATCATATTACAAATTGAGTGGGGATGTTATAACGACCCGACCGGTCGTTTTGAGCCCTAGCGCGTCGTTCAACAGTCTGAGGCCATGAGCAGTTTCATTTCAGGTATTATGACTTATTCGCATGGTCGGAATTTAAATTCAGGACGATCGGAGTTAAATTTAAATGAAATTCTCATTTGAGAAGCTTAAAGTTGAAAGAATAAACTAGGATTGGATTTTTGAGTAAACGACCTCGGAATCGGGATCTGAAGGTTCCAGCAGGTTCGTATGATGATATCGGACTTGGGCGTATGCCCGGTTCGGGTTTTGGATAACCCGGGAGCGTTTTGGCGCCTATTGTGGAAGTTAGCATTTTGGAAGAAATTTCTTAAGTTTGGTTTGAAATGCATTTCATCATTATCGATGTCTGTTTGGGATTTCGAGACTGGGATTAGCTCCGTATGGTGATTTTGGAGTTGGGAGCGCGATCGGAAGTGAATTTGGAGGTCCGTAGGTCATTTTGAAACTTTTTGGCTAAAGATAGAAATTTGAAGATTTTTTGAGAAGTTTGACCGGAAGTGAACTTTTTGATACCGGGGTCGGAATCTGATTCTGGAAGTTGGAGTAGGCCCGTAATGTCAAATATGACTTGTGTGCAAAATTTGAGGTCAACCGGATATGATTTGATGGGTTTAAACACTGGAAGTAGAAGTTGGAAAGTTCAAAGCTCATAAAGCTTGGATTGGAGGTCGATTGATGATTTTAGCGTTGTTTGATGTGATTTGAGGCCTTGAGCAGGTCCGTAATGTGTTTTAGGATTGATTGGTATGATTGGTTGTGGTCTTGGGGGCCTCGGGTGGATTTCGGGTGGTTAACGGATCGAAACTTAAAATTTAAGAAGAAGTGAAGCAGCTGGTATCTGGTATTTCCACTTCTGCGGAAATAGGACCGCAGAAGCGGCCCCGCAGAAGCTAGGAGGAAGCCGCAGAAGCGGTCGAGCGTGAGGGCAGCAGGGACCGAAGAAGCGGTCCTTGATCCGCTGATGCGGAACCACAGAAGCGGTATGCTGACCGCAGAAGCGAAAATGGGCTAGAGCCCAGGGACCGCAGAAGCGGAATAGTTTCGGCAAAAGAGGGACCACGGAAGCGGGATTATTTCCGCAGAAGCGAAAATCCCTGGAGGCAGAAGGTTAAATTAAAGTCGGGGATTTGCCATTTCTCTCATATTTCTCATGGCTTGGGGCGATTTTGGAGAGCTTCAAGGAGGGGATTTTCGTCGTCAATGTCAAGGTAAATTATCCCCATCACTTTTGAGTTAAATATATCAATTATGTATGGATTTAGGTATGAAGATTAGTGTAAATTTGTGGTTTTGGTTGAAAACCTAGGAAAATTAGAAATCTTGGATTTTGATTACGATTTTGAGTATGGAATTAAGAGAAAATTTTATATTCGAGTTCCTAAGGTTATGGGTAAACTTTATCTTCGAAAAGTTTTGGATTCCGGGCACGTGGGCCCGAGGCCGTTTTGGTCAACTTTCCAATCGGGGTTAGGAATTGCTATAAATTAGTTTGTAATGAATATTTGAGCATATATTAATGGATTTGCGTAACCATTGTCTAGTTTTGGAGCATTGTGCGTTGGTGCAAGTCTTCGGAAGAATGTAGAATGCCGGTTGTGAGTCTTTGGAGCGAGGTGAGTCTCCTTTCTAATCTTGTGAGGGGGAATTTACCCCATAGGTGAGTTAATTGGTTATGTGCTCTATTTGTGGGGGCTACGTACGCACGAAGTGACGAGAGTCCGTGCGTAGCTACTATTATGCTATTGTCCGGGTAGTCTAGGACCCAAAAAACATGTTATACTTGGATTACTGTGAACCCATTGGTAGTTTGAATTGTTTAAATCACCTTGAATTGATAAAGGAATTTAAAAAGAGATTTAATATTAAATTTTCCCTGAAATGTTAAAAAAAAGAGAAATTTGTCTATTTGGTTGATTATCCCCGATAAGCTCTTAATTTCCTGCTTGAGCATGTATTTTATGTGTGCCTGCGTCGCATGGATGATTCGCGGGCAGATATGTGTTTATTTATGGAACGGGCCGAACGCCTCGGTGAAAATAGATGCATCTATGGTTCGTGCCGCTCGACCCTTGGCAGTGCACAGTTTACATTCCTGTTGGAGCGGGCCGTCGCCTCGGTGTAATTTGCGCATGTTTATCTGTTACTTGAAAATTGTAAATGTGAAATTGACCCTACGTGGCTTGATATAAACTGATATGATAATAAAGAACAGACTTTGGAAGCCCTTGATTTATTGTTGAAGGTATTTACCTGTTTTTCTGGCTTCACAATTAGAACTTCTATACAAATTCATGATTATCCTCGCACTTACAGAATATTGCTAATTGACCTTTAGTGAGTGTCGGAGTTGGCTATCTCGTCTCTACCCCTTCGGGATTAGGCGGGATACTCACAGAGTACACGTTGATTACGTACTCATACTACACTTCTGTGCATTTTTTGTTGCACATGTACATATATACTTCTAGCAGCCTACTGGGCGTAGCAGCACGAGCGTTTCTGGGACTAGGTGAGCTGCATCATTCGAGGCGACCGCAGCTAAGGTAGTCCCTTCCAGTGTACTGTATTTATTTTCCGTCCACTGTATTCCGAACGGATGTTGTCTTTTATTTTCCTTATCAGTAGTTGCTCATGTACTTGTGACACCGGGTTTCTAGGATGAGTTTCAACGGATTTGTACTAATTGTTATTATTTAAATTTGAGTTCAAATAGTGAATTTTTATTTATGAAAAATAGAAGGAAAAACCTTAGATTTTCAAAAGTATTAAAAGAGAAATTAATTGATAAATTTAGTTGACTGGCCTGACAGAGATGTCCGACGCCACCACGACCCTTAGTGGATTTTGGATCGTAACAGATGTCCACTCATATGGCTTAAGGAGGTTAGGCACAACCTTTTTTGGGTTAAAACATACAGTTACTTCCAAGAAGCTACTGAGGTGTTACGGTCTTAGCAAGCCACCTTTCAAAGTGATTCACTAGTCACTTTATTATATCACATATCTCTGCCACGTCGCTCTTATCTAAATATATTAATTATTTAATTTCCCATTAAAATTAATAATTATCCAATTATTCACATAATAAAAAATTATCTCAAATTATTTATCATAATACTTACTTTTAACACACTTTATACATCTTATTATTATGGTCATATGGTATTATATAAAATAAATACATAACTATTATTTTTCTTAAAATATTCATGTAAAAACACCTATATTTTCTCAACTTATAATTTTTCTAATCTCATATAAAAAGTAAAAATTCCCGTATACTTAATTCTTAAAATGATATAAAGATAACCTTATTTCTTGTGAGAAAATAATTTCCATCTTTACAATAAAGAAAATCTCATAAACTTTCTTATGTGTATAATTGAAAATAGTAATAATGGTAACTATTCAAAATTATAGTTATATAACTTTTACTAAAATACTTCACTTAAAATAAAATACCACACTAACATAATATTTAACGGTATCAAAGTTGTAAATTTACAAGGCCTCATAATAACAATATCTTAAACCCTTTATGACTTCCTAATAAATATAATCCCTTCGAATTTATGTTGATTTACTACATGTAAAAAAATGACTTAGAACTTTACTTAATTTTCAAATTTTGCACATAGATAAACTAATAAATGAAAATTCAGCTTCAAGAATTTTGCTTTTGGCTTGTCTTTTAATGTTTTTATTCTTCGATTTCAGTTCTACAATATTTTATCATGTGCAAACAGAAAGAGTTTGTATTGTATTGCATATTGATGCTACCAAATTCCCTGACTGAGTCATGATGTGAAATAGAATTTGAGAACAAATTAATAGTAGGTCCCCTATTAAAACAACGTTGTACTTCAAATTTTATTTTCGACTCACTCTTCATTGTAAGGGCTCGCTTATCCAATTCTCATCTTCTTGGTGTAATGTAGAAAACAAATTCTCATCTTTGCCTCCGGAGATAAATTAGTAGCCAAAGCGGAATAATCTACTTACTCCCTTCAAGCTCATATGGATTACTACAACTTATCCTAATATTAAAGTATGGGATATAACATATCATCCCCAGTTAAAGCTCAATTTATTTTATTTATGACAGATTATTTTTTAAGTTAGTTGAAGCACAAGCTTTCGAAAAATTCGGAGAAAAAGAAGTCATAGACTTCATCTGGGATCACATCATATATCGATTTGAGATGCCCTCCGAGATTGTATGTCATAATTGAAAGCAATTCATCGACAGTAAAGTGACTAAATTTTTCGAGTTTCACAAGATCAAGAGAATCCTATTGATGCCTTATCATCCCAGCGAAAACGGACAGGCTGAATCGACCAATAAAACCATCATTCGGAACCTTAAGAAGAGATTTACCGATGCTAAAGGGGAGTGGAGAGAGATATTGTCCGAGGTTATATGGGCGTACCGCACAACATCGAATCCAGTACTGGAGCAACATTGTTCTCATTAGTTTTTGGCGCCAAGGCTCTATTCCGGTCGAAGTCAGGGAAACCAGATCAGTTTTCGATATGCAACATAAGAGTCAAATAACGAGGCCATGAAGACAAGCCTAGAACTGTTGGATGAAAGACACGAAGCTGCCTTCATCCGATTGGACGCTCAAAACAACGGATCGAAAGGTACTACAATCGGAGAGCCAATCTTCAACATTTTAACAACTGTGACTTGGTGCTAAGAAAGGTCACCCTCAACACCCGAAATCTAAATGAAGGGAAGTTGGGTCCAAACTGGGAAGGACAATACCTGGTTCTCGAATTCACCGGGAAAGGGTCCTAAAAGCTCGGCACAATGAACGGCGAGCAATTACCGAGCAACTGGAACATATCACACCTGAAACGATACTACTGCCAAGGTACGATCTTTTCCATTTTTATTTATTTTTTAAACTAAATCTTGTATGTGTTCGATCAGAAATAGCAATGGGCTCCTCAATATAAAGACTTTAGGTCTGAAAGCACGCGTTGTACTCTTTTTCCTTTAGATCGGTTTTGTCCTAAAAGATTTTTCCGGTGAGGTTTTTTAATGAGGCAACCGTTGATCGTGCTAACTTAGAATAAGTCAACAGTATTTGAGACTTCTTTGCAATCAACCTCAAATACTGGGGGGAATTACCCACAGATGTCAGCTTTGTTGCGAGAAAATTACTTCATGGTATCAGGGTCTCGATAGGAAAATTTGTAAGGGCCAAAAGATCAAATGAACCGTGTCAGCATAGTTTGCTCGAGCTCTGGCACAAAATATGTATGCATGTATAATCAGATATAAAGAAAAGTATTTTCCTTGCCATCCCTTTCGAGGATTGACACTTCGGGCAAGCTCGAAGTAACACGGGAAAATAAGCCAAGGGAAAAAACCCGCACCAAAGAAGCTACAGCCAAATTAACATGGCTCGGAGACGTTCCAACGTTATAAAACAGGCCTTCGAATTCATTCATAACTGGTTTAAAAGGGCTACCCCTGCAAAATCATAAAAGTCTTCAATAATATCAAGTCTCAAAAATACTAATGAGTACAAAAATGTTTGAACTCTCGAACGGTTCCTTAATTTGTAATAAGGCATTGCAACCTTTGTGAACATGAATAATAAACAAAGGAAAAACTTTAAAATTCGAAAAAGGGTAGAAAAAGCCTTATTTATATGAGATTAAACAATTATTTTACAAAGGCTAGATCGGCCTAATACAAAATTTACAAAGGCCTAAGGACTACTTTCACTCCGTGTTCGAGAAATCATTCTCACTCGACTAAAATCTAAAGGATTACCTTATTTCGAGTTCGAGAAGACCCTTATTTCGAGTTCGAGAAATCATTCTCACTCGACTAAAAGCCTAAAGGTGACCTTATTTTGAGTTCAATCGCGGTTCTCGCTTGATCATTTAGCTTAAGGGTTACACAAACTCAAAATTCGAGTTATCATTCGGGATATCGATTAGAAAAGATCGAAGACAAGGTTTAATACGCTCTTACCTTTCCAAACCTTGGACCCTTGAACACAACTTTATGATCTTATGCTAGGGCATTTTTACCCTTATATGAAATAAAAAAAAAAGAAAAGGAAAACATATTTATAATCTATGGGAATGAAGGACATTTTTTATATATCAAAAATCATTTACAAGGGCAACATGGCCCGATCAGAATTCTATACAAAAGCCAAAAAGGCCCTAAAAGAAACACGAATACAAATCCTAAGGGCCTAGTCTTATTCGCGAGCAACATCCTCACTCTCGGGGGCCTTCCCCACTTTTGGACCCGCTTATGCTCCCATAATCATCGTCGTCAGGAAAGGCCAACACCTTGGCTTTAGCTTTAAGCTCTTTGGAACTCTCGATCTCAACTGCGAGATTAAAACTACGCGTGGATCTCCTCGAGAGTCTCTTTTCGAGACTGTCATTTAGCATGCTCGGCAACCCTGTTCGCTCGAACCTGAGCAGCTTCTGCAACCTCCTTTGCCCAAGCCTGAGCAGCTTCAGCGTCAGTCCGATCATCATAGCATCGACGTTGGCCTTGGCCGTTTCGATATCCAATTTGGTCATTGCAAGTTCTGTGGCCGGTTTCTCTCGATCGGAGGTTGCTAAACCCAACCGAGACTGAAACTCCTCAATTTTCTTAGCTTGCACTGAGGCATTCTCTTTCAAGCTTCGAAGCTGGTTCTCAGCCGAGGCCAGTTGAGCTCGGGCAGCTTCTTTCTCTGAGGCCAACTGGTCCATCTTCTCCTTCCGTCCTTCGGCCTCAGCTTTCAGTGCGTCTGTTTCTTCGCGAAGCTGCCTTATCACCTCAAGTTTTTGTTGGACTTGCGTGTTCGAATCGTTAGCTACGATTCCCGAATGACCATCACTAACTTGAAAAATTCTTCTTTCCTACTCCATTAGATCGGTGTACTCTTTCTGAGTCGTTTCTAGCTTAGCACATAGGCCTTTAGCTTCCCCTTATCTTTGATCACTGAGAAGTTTGAAGGCATCTTTTTCCTTAGTCAGCACCTGGACCTCGTCCTCGTAATGAATCAGTTCCCTCAGAATCCGAGGAAAGCTTTGCGATGAAGCACCGAAGCCTGCAAACATGGAAGGGAAAGCTTACACAAAGATAGAAAAACCTATGTATGAAAATGGACAGGAGAATCAAGGATTACCCGATTTAGAGCCCGTTGGTATTTGTTGAAAAGACAAGGCGCTCCCACCTCGTCCATATAGGCTTGATCTTCCTCTATGAACAAACACCGGAGATAGCTGGCCGCCCCTACGGGGGAAGTAAGAACCCAGGCATCCACCGGGACCGTGATCAAAACTATCCGCTTGCACCCGAGATCGACACTTGGGGCCGGGTACTGGTTGGTCAGTTTAAAACTCGAGGGAGCCTCAATCGAGCTTTTCTTCAGAATCTCCAAGTCACTCAAGCCAGTGACATATTCTACTATATCAAATAAACCACGGAAGAGATCCTCCTCTTCGTGGGTTCCTTCCCCGTGACAAGTCTCCGTGGACTGAGCATGACATATCATTGAATTGGAGACCGAAGCAAACAAAGAGGAATCCCTGATCTCTATTGCTCCAAGTGGGTCCCTTGAGGCACTGCCTCCGTCTTGGGGAGTCTCGATCTCGATTTCTATGACGGCGTACATCACCTCTTCAACGACCTCTTCGCACAGAGGTAAACTAGTTTCACTTCTTTTTGACTCGGGGACTTGGTCCAAAGTCTCCTCCTCGACCTCAGCGAGCCTAGGCTGAGCAGTGTTGACTCCCATTGGTTTCAAAGATTTCCAAGCTCAATGCTAGCTCGTGTACGGGCTACCAGACCAAAATCATCTTCCTTCTCTTCTTCTTCACCCTCTAGGGGCTCATCACATAGTCTGGGGACTGAGTCCATTGTTAGATGGATGACTCTTCCCTATGGGTTTGCTTCTTTTTGGGCTTTTGTTCATCCAACTTCGTGGAGCTCGAAGCCTCTCTTATTTTCCGCTCTGTCTTTTGTTTCGGAGCATAAGGTTGGGGAAGGTTTTCTTTATCACCAGACGGGGGCCTCATTAGCACGTCCTTCCCGAGACCTGCAAAATAAGGACAAGTAAGATCGAGAAAAAATGCGGACAAAGATCGAAATTGTCGAGTCATACGAAAACTTACCGCGATTTCGTGCCTCCCATTGACTATTCGCTAATTCATGCCATGCGTGCTCAGCGTGTGTCAACTTCGACAAAAGCTCCTAACCCAATTCTCAGGCTGGGAAATTGTGCCCGACATCCAGGCAACGGTTGCACCAAATAAGATATCGAAAAAAAAGGACGAAAAAATGAAGATAATAAGTAGAAATTAAAAATGGAGTTATACTTACGTCTCATATTCCATTTCTCCGGAATGGCATGCTCTCGACTGGGATTTAATGGGAGGTCTTCACTTGGTCAAACCGGCCCATCCATCCCTGATCCTTGTCCTCATCTATGCTCGAGAAAGCTACTTTGGAGGCTCGATGTTGAAGATTTGTTAACCCCATTTGATAAAGTTGGGGGCTATATAAACGTATGAGGTGGTCAAAGGTAAAAGGAAGCCCGTCGAGTTGGCTTACAAAGAAATGGAGCAATACGTCTATCCTCCAGAAGGAGGGGTAAATTTGGCTGAGGGTTACCTCATACTTCTAGCAAAAGCCCACAATGACTGGATCCAAGGGACCCAATGTGAAAGGGTAAGTGTAAACACTAAGGAACACTCCTCAGGCGAGGACATCACCACGTGTTTGTCTACCTAGTTGCAGTCCTCTTTGACTTGGTCGAGAAGGTCACCGGTGATCATGCATATTTATCTCGACATTGGCTCGCAACCGAGGGAGTATTTTCAACCTTGAAGTCAGAGTCAATGACACATCCTCTGAGAATGAATTCTTCAGGGCGTGGATCCGCCGCTGGCTGCTCACCAGCCGACTGAGATGATGAAGCTTTTTCTTTCTCTGGAACGGTTTTGGATGTTTTGGCCATTTTGCTCTTGTGAACAAGGGGGAACAAAAATTGGGATATTTGGTGTTTTGGGAAAAATAAACAAAGATACTCGAAAGATTGAAGGTAAAAGTTCTGTAGAAGGCAAGGAATATGAAGATTTAAAGTAAAGTTTGGGTAGGAGAAAGAAGATACATTTATAGGCTGAAGACGATGGTTCAGAACAAATAGTGGCCAACAACAACTGACATACATTAAATGCCTCGACATCCGAACAGACAAGACGTTTCGGCACCCACTTTTCACTGACGTCATGGTTGGGCTCATCACTTACCTCATGGAAAACCGAGGAGAAATTCGATGACTTAGTTCCTATTATTATCATTGCAATCCAAAAAATAAGGGAACTATTTGTATACGGTCAAACTAGGCTGGCCTAATTTATTGTGACTACCAAAATTGGGGTGACAGATCAAGGCTTGGCCTCGGTAATATCAAACCATGGTACGAAGGTGGCTCGGTGAGCTCGTGGATCAATGGCCGATCAAGATCGAGACCAGCTGGGATCGAAACCAAAGCAAGAAAGAGATCGAATGGAGCCTGCTAGGTCGAATAACAGAAAGCCTAGATATTCTTGGTTAGGCAAGGATCGTGGCGGAAATCTCGGCATGTATGTTTACCTTAAAAATGGTAATAACAATTAGATTTAATTTTGTGGTTCTAAAAATATGTGATATATTTTTATGCTAGTTGTTAGGCAATAGATGCTAAGTGAGAGATTAGTATACGAAATGAGAGCTCGTAAATAGCTTAGTGACTAAAACCTAATAGTTGGAAAATGGGGCCTCGAGTTGGCGTACGCGGGCCTCGAGGTCGAGTCGGACGCCCGGCTTAGGACAGTTGATTTAGGATTAACAGCTATGATAAACTTGATGGTCGCTCTTTATGACTAATAATGAGCAATAAATGAAGAACAAGTAATGGAATGTAATAAATATAAGTAATAAATGTAAATAATGAAACCAAGAGAATATGTTTGAGTTAGAGAGTAGAGAATGTTCTTGTATTGAATAATGTTTGTTGTATCTGTCCCTTTATAAAATAACAAAGGTCCCCTTTATAGATGAGGGGGAATCCTAACATAGTACAGATGCATTTATTACAAAGATATGAAGTTGGTACAACCATTTAATTTCATGATACGGGCCTGAGCTAGCCTATAAGACTTGGTCAGCTTTATTTATATGCCTCAGGAACTTCCCGCTAATGCATCGTAGCCGCTGGTTTGCATTGTCTCGAGGTCGATCGTTGAGAATGCTCGGGGTCGAAACCTGATCCGGACTTGGAGCCTTCTGGGGGCGGTCTTTACGAGGAGCCTTAGTGATCATAAAATTGGACAATTAATTTTTACCGTATATGCTATCAAGTTAGGATCAGTTATCTAGTCTATCACGAGATTTGCTTATGTAATTAGAATTGTACCGTAAATAAAACTCCTCTACTATATAAAGAGGATCCTAATCATTCTGTATGCGTCATACATTCACGCATAACCAAGCAATATATTACATTATTTATCTCTTCCAAGCTCTGTTGTTCGGTTCATACTTTCAGTAGCTTACTCAGTTTGTTCGAGGGCGATTAGCTCGAGGGCCACAGTTGTTCATCACATTGGTTTGCTTTATTTACTATTAATTCCTAGCATTAATTCTTATACTCATCCATTTGTGCCAAATGAAATCACATATTCTTAAAACCACTTATAAGCTTAGCTGTTATCCGATTTTAAGGGTAAACAGATATATCTTGAATTCTTGAGAGTTTGAGCCAAGTTGAGTCGAGCTCATTAATTAAACGAGCTATGTAATACTGAGTAGAGCTGCACTCGAGCTTAATCGAGCTTGGCTACAGTCCAGGTCAAGCCGAGAACGAGCCTTCTCTTTAAAGTTTGTTTTTGTATGTGATTAAACTTTTAGAAAGAAATATTCATAAAACACTCATTTATATAGAAAAAAATATAAGAATCAATAGTTTAGATTGAAAATTGAACTTAAATTCCACTGAATTGTATAAGTAATTAGTTTATATTTGTATTAGATTGGTTAAACTTAATATATAGGATACAAATTTGAAGAAAAAAAATTAAACCAAAAGCAAAATAACAATAAACTAAAACTTTGTAGTTACTTCAACTACATCTATAACAATTTGAATTCTTAAAAAAGGGATGAGATTAGGTACCGGCGGATTTAAACAATCTTATTTTTTGAACATGAAGAAATAAAGAAGCTATTGCAGTGTCACGACCCGGATTTCCCACCCTCGGGAGTCGTGATGGCGCCTACTCGTAGAAGTTAGGCAAGCCAAATTTAATTACTTTTCGTTAACAACATAATCCCTTTTTAACAATTATTGACAATAATATAAAAGCAACGAGATTAAATAATAAGCGGAAGTCTCAACATTATAGAAAATTGAATAAAAATGCGGAAAATCTCAACAAAAGCCTCT
This sequence comes from Nicotiana glauca, assembly GCA_026770625.1. Taxonomy (NCBI): domain Eukaryota; kingdom Viridiplantae; phylum Streptophyta; class Magnoliopsida; order Solanales; family Solanaceae; genus Nicotiana; species Nicotiana glauca. The sequence continues at coordinate 11,167 of MU733152.1, read as the reverse complement.
ACCCAAGACTGGTGTTACAGTTTCACAGACAATCTAAGAATACTACACATAAAGGTCTGAAAGAAATAAACTCGAAACTGTCTCTAGAAATACATGAAAGAAACAGAAATATAGATGAAAGGAGACACCGGGGCCTGCGAATGCCTGCAAGGCTACCTCGGGTCTCGCTCGTCTGAAAGCCTGCTCCCACTCTACTGCTGCTGCTATCTGAAGCCTGAATATGTGCAAAATAGTACAGAGTGTAGTATCAGTACAACCGACCCCATGTGCTGGTAAGTGCCTAGCCTAACCCCGGCGAAGTAGTGACGAGACTAGGACCAGACCACCAAATAAACTTGTGCAGATATATATACAATTACAACAGAGACGTAACAAAAAAAATAACAATTTAAGCTGGGGAAGGGAGCATGCTTCAAGGTCAACAGTTAGAAAAAGAATTTCAGGAATAATAAAGCGTACATCTACAATTTAACTTCTAGCAGTAAATGAAGAGGTAAGGCAACTTTCATATTCAACTCATCTTGTCGCAGGCGTGCAACCCGATCCCATTTCTCAATATCTCATTATAGGCGTACCACCCGCTCCTATTTCAATATCACTCGTGGTAGGCGTACCACCCACTTCCATTTCAATATCACTTGTGGTAGGCGTACCACCCGCTCCCATTTCATTAAATTAATAGTTCCTCCAAAATAGAATTTACTCTGACAAACGCAACAATTAATACAAGTTCATAAGACAACAAGTACACAAAATTTATGATTTACTAAAGAAAACAAACAATGACAAATAACAATTAATTATGGATTATGAGGGGCAATTAGGTAGTTTAGTAATTAATATGTTGAATGTCGCGTAGCGATTAAGCCACATAACATGTAGCAATTAAGGCATAAATTTAAGACATAATGTCGCGCAAGGAAACCTTGGTTCAATAATAACAATTAACATGATAAAGGGAAATGTCAACATAAAGGATCACGAAAATAGTGGAATAAGACATTTAAAGCACTTGAATTGATAACAACAAGAAATCATAGCAACTGCAACAAGTGTATGGCATCACCCTTGGTGCTTTTACTCTCATCCTCACCAAGCAATGATATCGTAAAATGTGCATGGCATCACCCTTTGTGATTTTACTCTCCTTTCTCACATATATTCAATAGAATTGGCACGGAATGGTACATCGTGCGGTATGGCATCACCCTTCGTGCTTTACTCTCTTTTCCTCACATATAATCAATAGAATTGGCAGGGAATGGTACATCGTGCGGCACGGCATCACCCTTCGTGCTTTACTCTCTTTTCCTCACATATAATCAATAGAATTGGCACTGAATGGTACATCATGCTGCACGACATCACCCTTCGTGCTTTACTCTCTTTTCCTCACAATAAGCAACAGTGCACGACATCACTCTTAGTGCTTTACACTCTTTCCTCACAAGAACAACAATGCACGGCATCATTCTTCGTGCTTTAACACTCTTTCTCACCTAATCAACAATCACAAACAAGGGCAAGGGAATAAATAAAAAATAATGAAAAACCTGGCAAGGGAACACAAACAAACAATTAAAATCCGTCAAGGGTACAACATCAATAATCTCAACGTCCCGGCAAGGGAAAATATTCAATAATCAGTAACGTCCTGGCAAGGGAATAGATTAATAACTCTTTCTCTTTCTTTCACTTTCATCTCATAGTTCACATTATCATTCGAGCCAATGCTCCAAAAATTTACTTATCTCATATACCTTCACAATTTGTATTTCATCACGACCCAAAATCTACTAAGGGTCGTGGTGGCGCCGGACACCGCTGTCAGGCAAGCCAACCAAGAATGCATAATTAAATTCCAGTTTTAATATTGCGGAAATTATTTTTCTTATACATTAAATATTAGTTATAAAAAATTTATAAAAATAAACATAAAGTCGATAAAAGACATAATACTGAATAATCTAAAATCCTCCCAGAACCCGATGTCACAAGTGCATGAGCATCTACAGATAAGGAAATAAAATACAACATCCGTCCGAAATACAGTGGACAAGAAATAAATACAATATACTGAAAGGGACTATACTAGCTGTGGTTCGCCTCGAATAATACAACTCACCTAGTCTCAGTATCATCCGCGCTGCTACGCCCAGTAGGCTACTAGGGTTACATATACCTGTATAACAAAAATGCACAGAAGTGTAGTATGAGTACATAAACAACGTGTACTCAATGAGTATCCCGTCTAATCTCGAAGAAGTAGAGACGAGATGGTCAACTTCGACACTTACTAGTAGTCCAATAATAATATGGTGAAGATGTTAGGAAAATATGGATTTATCTAGCAATTATAACACAGAGCAAGAAAACAGGTAACACCTTCTCAAATAACAAGGAGGTTCCAAGATTTTTACTTTTCATTATCTTATCGATTCGTATCAAGCCATGAAAGGCAATGTCAATATTAAAAATTCTCAGGCAACAATATATATCATGCGCAAATCATGCCGAGGCGACGGCCCGATCCAACAGAAGTAAACTGTGCACTTGCCGAGGGTCGACGACGCGCCTATAGATGCATCTATTTAATCTGCTGAGGCGCTCGGCCCGTTCCATAAATAAACACACATACCCTACTCGCGAATCATGCATGCGACGCAGGTACACATAAAGATACATGCTCAATCAGTCAATTAAGAACTTATCGGGGAATATTTATCCAAATAAAACTAATTCTCCTTTAACAAATTTTAAGAAATTAAGTTTAATCCTTTTAGAAATTCACTTACTAATTCGATGTGATTTAAGAAATTCAAGCTATCAATGGGTTCATAAATAATCCAAGTATAACATGCTTTTGGGTCCTAACTACCCGGACAATAGCATAATAGTAGCTACGCATGGACTCTCGTCACCTCGTGCGTACGTAGCCCCCGCAAATAGGATCACATAATCAATTATTTTACCTATAGGGACAATTCCCTCTTACAATATTAGAAAGGAGACTCACCTTGCTCCGAAGATCCATAACCGACATTTCACGCCCTTCCGAAGACTATACTTGATGCACCACGCTCCAAGACTAGCCAACGGTTACGCAAATCCATTAATATATGCTTAATTATTAATTACAATCTAATTTATAGCAATGCCTAACTCCGATCGAAAAGCTGACCAAAACATCCTCGGGCCCACGTTCCCGGAATCTAAATTTTTTTGAAAATAAAGATTACCCATGATCTTAGGAACTCAAATATATAAATTTTACTAAGTTCCATACTCAATATTATGGTTAAATTCCAAGAATATAATTTCTAGGTTTTTCCCTCAAACCTAGCTTTTCTACACAATATTTGCTCAAATCCATACATAGTTGATGTATTTAACTCAAAATAGGTGGGGATATCTTACCTTGTCGTTGATGATGAAAATCTCCTCTTGAAGCTCCCCAAAATCGCCCATGCCAAGTGAAAAATGGGAAAAGAATGACCAAACCCCGAGTTTAAAACAACCTTCTGCCTCTAGCTATTTCCGCACTGCGGTTCATTGACCGCTTTTGAGGTTCCGCAGGTGCGGTTGAAATGCCGCATCTGCGGTCTCCCCTGTGCCACCCCCTTTTCGCTTCTGCGACGTGCCTCCCACAGATGCGGTCCCGCTTCTATGGAACTCTGACCGCATTTGCAGTCCTCTCCAAGATGCACTCTTCCGCTTTTGCGATTTCCTCTCTGCAGATGCGGTCCCGCTTCTGCGGAACCTTGACCGCATCTGTGATCCTCAAGCCTTTGAAAAAAATCCGCACCTACGCCTTCCTAGCCGCTTCTACGGCTCCGCACCAGCGGCCCCTCTTTCGCAGGTGCAATTCTGACAGTAACCAGGAAATCCTCAACCTTTTAAAAATCTCATTTTCGATCCGTTAACCACCCAGAATCCACCCAAGGCCCCCGGGACCTCAACCAAATTTACCAACCAATCCTAAAACATGTTACGGACTTGCTCGAGCCCTCAAATAACATCAAACAACGATAAAATTATGAATCAACCTCCAATCCAAGCTTTATGAACTTTAGAACTTCCAACTTCTACTTTCGATGCTTAAACCTATCAAATCACGTTCGATTGACCTCAAATTTTGCACACAAGTCATATTTGACATTATGAACCTACTCCAACTTTCGGAATCGGATTCCGACCCTGATATCAAAAGATCCACCTCCGGTCAAACTTTTCAAAAATCTTCAAATTTCTATCTTTAGCCAAATGGTTCCCAAATGACCTACGGACCTCCGAATTCACTTCCGATCGCGCCCCCAACTCCATACTCACCATACGGAGCTATTCACAGTCTCAGAATCCCAAACAGACATCGATAATACTAAAATGCACTTCAAGCCAAACTTATGAAATTTCTTCTAAAATGCTAACTTCCACAATTGGCACCAAAATACTCCCGGTTTATCCAAAACCCGAACCGGGCATACACCTAAGTCCGAAATCATTATATGAGCCTACTGGAACCTTCAGATCCTGATTCCGAGGTTGTTTATTCAAAATTCCAATCCTAGTTCATTCTTTCAGCTTTAAGCTTCCGAAATGAGAATCCTCTTTCCAAATCGACTTTGAACTTCCCGAAATTCAATTCCAACCACGCGTACATGTCATAATACCTGAAACAAAGCTGCTCATGGCCTCCAATTGCTGAACGGAGTGCTAGAACTCAAAATGACCGGTCGAGTCGTTACATTCTCTCCCACTTAAACATACATTCGTCCCCGAACGTGCTGAGAACTACATTGAAGTAGTCTAAATTCGCTGTTTAACTTCTCATGCACCTTCCCATGCCACCACAACTCAGTTGAGCACATCAGCTCGATCAATTCTGAAGATATTCCCTTTTGTTCAAGTAAATAAGCCCTAGAGCCCAATTCCAACATCCGAGATTTTATGCCCGTCCCGTTCCCACCATAAGATCACCATATTAATCACTACACGTTGTACCCAAACATGAATGCATAAGTCTGCTGAATTCACACCTTTCATCACTTTACTCACCGGACCACAATAACATTTCCCGATCAACTTAGTCGAAATCCTACTAATCTGATGCTCCTATCGCACCCCATGACATATACAGGTCTTGCTCTAACCTTTACAATACCGCCACGACGAAAGAGATGTGCAGAAACTCATAACCAACTGCCGAATCAACAATTCATTGGGTCTATACCCTGACAAGGAACACTACCTCATTCTGAACCAAAATAATGATTGTTGCACCCTTAATGTACTTCATATACTCAGATTCCACTGATCCTAAATCCAAAAATCTCGTCTCACCCAGTACGAACTACTCAGTAAATAAGCCACTCCAAACAAAATCAAAAGTCTTATATGATGCCACAATGTGCCAATAGGCCACCAATTCGAACGCGATACGAAAGGAAAACGAACTCTGGAAGGAATTACCTAACTCACGCACTAATACAAACTTTCCTTAGAAAATAGGAAGCAAGGCATACAAAATAGCATATAGAAAACTATACTCAACATCACACTGTTGCGGCGTGCAACCCGATCCACACATAGATCTCACATAAGAGATGCACATCGAGCCAAGTTTGCTCATTACAACAAAATATCGAATATCGGTCATAACCATGCTAAATGCATAATAACATCCCTGAGAGAACATATAGCGCCATAAGCTACAAAACTCAAGCACAACTGAGGTGCGATATAAAATCTGAATCTCAAGAGCCATCTTGCTCATAATAAATCATTTCTACTCGGATCCTCAACACATAAGCAATTCCTCAAGCCGTCTCACAACTCACACGACGCAATGCATCACTACATGAAATATCTGACAACGAAATAACACCCTGACTACTCCATAAGGAGCGCATTACTGAAACGAACACAACTGGCCTGACATAGAGCCCAAATTCACATTTAAATCCATCCACCAACCTCAAGTCGATCCTGATCATATCAAACTAAGTCAATAACCTTTCAAAGGTCCATAGTAATTTCCCTCTTCTCATAACACACAAGGACAACCAGCATAACCGGAGTACTCATCTACAGTCCACAACTCCGTAACTGAGTGCCCTCCAGGCATATATCCTCAACTTATCGATATCATCACAAATCTTCATACTTGGTTTAACTTCTTCAATCAATCAAGTGACTACATGCCACACTTATACGATCTTCTTGTAGGACTCATTCCCACAACCTTCCGAAACACATAACAGGTCCACACACCCAAACCACCGGCCGCACTAACGCTGAAAAGCAATCAAGAATGGCTAACCAGGATGCAAAGCCTTTTTCACAAAAAACACCGATCTCAGGTGACGCTGATGACAATACCACTTACTTTAAATATCGAAACTCCTTTCGTGCTCATCCGAGTTCGTGACATCCTTGTCGGCACCGAACTGCAACCTTGATTCCTTTCACTTCAAATCCCATACTAGTCACTGTACCCAACATGCCAATGTACGATAGAACATGACCCTTATCATAACCCGAAACTGCTAATAGGTCAATATTTTATCACATAAAAGCTTTTCACTGAACTCGCTTCAGGAGAAACATAGCAACACACAGGCAAATTCTTATAACCGTGGAAATAGACAAATCTCTAAGTAGTGGTCTAAGGCACCATAGCCTTTCTGGAATCCACTTCCACATAACAAGCCATAACAGTAGAATGCTTCAGAATAGTATCAATTACGGTGGCTGACAAGCCTCATATGCACCGCCACAGATCACTTGCATAACTTAATCACACTGAAAGAGCTGATCTCTACCACCAACATGCCAACTAAATTATGGCTAACCAATCTATCTCCTTTTGATTCACCCCGATTGCCTTAGAAATAATACTAATTCCATCCAACACATAACATACTCCATCTGCAATCATCTCGAGTGATATTGAATCACGAGACCATGCTATCTCAAATCCCACGAACTATTTCATATCTCTCAAATGCTATACCGTAAATTAAAATATCATAGAAAACTCTGGGCACCTTCTCATAAGCTGCTACAAAGCTTGATTCTTAACTATACTAATAGGTTCGAAATCATTAGGTACCACACTTTATCTTTTGAATTTCACTAGGACCGCTATTGAGAGACACCCGCTCTGACTTGGCCCCGAATATAATCAATTCCATGAATCTTCTAGTACGTGGATGCCCCATTGGTGAAACACCTAGCAGAATCACTTCCCTGGGAACCCGCATCTTTATAAAGCACAATCCTGAATCCTTCCTAAAGTTTGAACATGGGCCAATAAGGCCAACGATAGCCCGCATTTAATACTTCCTTGCTCAAATTACCACTTATGGCCCTTTCCCGTAGCTGAAATAGCCCATCGATATGCTAATAGCCAAAAATCTAGCAAGTAGTTAACCATGCAACCCAATCATAAGCAGTGGGACTCTCCCACTTATCATGAAGCCATCATATCACAAATCTGGAATTCACCCGTCCTCTTTATCTCTTACTGACATAACCTCGCGCAATCAACCTCCAAAGTTCTCGAAATCCTTCTGTAAAACCCCTTCTTATCTTCTGACTCATCAAACATATTTGCACAATCGATTTCTTTGCTATATAACCGATAGGATTCTTCGTACAAGCCTCGCCAACCACGCGACCGCTAACCTGCTCACTTGGGTAACCCACCTATAAAAGCTCTCCCCGGCATCTTCCAACGCCGCTGCACGGGGTACAGTCACTTTGACATCAATAACCCATCCTGAGTCTGAGCTCACTCTCCAACTGCACAGGTCTATTTACCCCCCGTGGACATCATTTAAATACGCGGCAACATCCTTCCAATTCAAAGTTATGCCGCATCCTTCTTCACTTAAGCGGCTCCTTTCCATTATATTAAATCTCCTGCCGCATGATAGCCCATACTTCTAATTAATTTCGTAGGCTTCAATCCCCAGCCACTAAAATCCCAAATCATTCCGAACTCTCCTTAAGGTAGGTGGTCATCCCACTACAAAGCACATATGCGGCTCCACCGCTCTCCCACTTTGATAGAACTCATCCCCTTAATCGATTACTCGGCCTTCCGAAAACTTTAGCCACCGCCTGACACTTCCCACATGTCCTTCCTCATACTTTACTGCTCACTTGCTTTCTTAAATAAAAATCTATCTTCGTGGCACTTGAACCCACAATTGCTGCTAACTTAAACCTTTCCGAAGGTCATCTTTACCGAACCGTCAACATTAGAAATACTGATTCAATCCTGAACTACCGCACCTTGTGATATCTGACAGTTGTGTCTCCTATTCTATCTCACAATAGCTTATCCCAAAGGCGAATTATAGAAGGTCATAACACTGACAAACTTAGCACGTTAAATTAGGAAAACAACATCCCATCATAGAAGAAAACTCTACAACGCTTGCAAATACCAAGCCTCATTACTTCCACCAGCCCACATCTGACCATCCTTAGTTCGATTTTCTTTCCCCTCCCGGGAATAAAATACTGGATCTCTTGATTATGTACTGAGTAAACCCCCCTTCAAGTCATCCACTGCCCCGACACGTGGGCAAAACATCCTACCATCATATCACTACTACGGAATAGTTATTCACAGGCATCATGGCAACTTGTGCCCAACCCCAAAGCCCTCAGAAGTATCGTTACTGAGCTGAAACATTAAAACATCCTTCTATAAGGTGACGATAATAACCCAATCAACTACATCGGGAGAAATATCTCGCACCACATCTGTAGTACTATTATGATTCTTCAATTCTCTATTTATAACAAGCGCTTTGCATCGCGTAAGATTGAGTGGGAAGGAACAAAGGCATAAGCCTCACAGGAATCAAATCACACAATAAAGAATCAAGAAGGGAAGTACTCCTAACAGTCCTGCAGCCTCCCGAGGATAAGTACAGACGTCTCCGTTCCGATCCGCGAGACACTACTAGACTTGCTCATGACTCGTGAGACCCTAGGAACCTAGTGCTCTTATACCATGTTGTCACGACCTAAAATTCACTAAGGGTTGTGGTAGCGCCGGACACCGCTGTCAAGCAAGCCAACCAAGAATGCATAATTAAATTCAAGTTTTAATATTGTGGGAATCATTTTTCTTATAAATTAAATATTAGATAATAAAAATTTTACAAAAATGAACATAAAGTCAATAAAAGAATTAATACCGAATAGTCCAAAATCCTCCCAGAACCCGGTGTCACAAGTGCATGAGCATCTACAGATAAGGAAATAAAATACAACATCCGTCCAAAATATAATGGACAAGAAATAAATACAATATACTGAAAAGAACTATACTAGCTGCGGTTCGCCTCAAATAATGAAACTCACCTAGTCCCAGAATCATCCGCGCTGCTACGCCCAGTAGGCCACTAGGGTTATATATACCTGTGCAACAAAAATGCACAGAAGTGCAGTATGAGTACATAAACAACGTGTACTCAATGAGTATCCCGTCTAATCTCGAAGAAGTAGAGACGAGATGGTCAACTTCGACACTTACTAGTGGTCCAATAACAATATGGTGAAGATGTTAGGAAAATATGGATTTATCTAGCAATTATAAAACACAGCAGAAAACAGGTAACACCTTCTCAAATAACAAGGAGGTTCCAAGATTTTTACTTTTCATTATCTTATCGATTCGTATCAAGCCGTGAAAGGCAATGTCAACATTAAAAATTTTTAGGCAACAATATATATCATGCGCAAATCATGCCGAAGCGACGACCCGATCCAACAGAAATAAACTGTGCACTTGCTGAGGGTCGATGGCGCGCCTATAGATGCATCTATTTAATCTGCCGAGGCGTTCGGCCCGTTCCATAAATAAACACACATATCCTGCTCGCGAATCATGCATGCGACGCAGGTACACCTAGAGATACATGCTCAATCAATCAATTAAGAACTTATCGGGGAATATTTATCCAAATAAAACCAATTCTCCTTTAACAAATTTTAAGAAATAAAGTTTAATCCTTTTAGAAATTTACTTACTAATTCGATGTGATTTAAGCAATTCAAGCTATCAATGGGTTCATAAATAATCCAAGTATAACATGCTTTTGGGTCCTAACTACCCGGACAATAGCATAATAGTAGCTCTCGTCACCTCGTGCATACATAGCCCCCGCAAATAGGAGCACATAATCAATTATTTCACCTATGGGGACAATTCCCTCTTACAAGGTTAGAAAGGAGACTCACCTCGCTCCGAAGATCCATAACCGACATTCCACGCCCCTTTCGAAGACTATACTTGATGCACCCCGCTCTAAAACTAGCAACGATTACGTAAATCCATTAATATATGCTCAATTATTCATTACAATCTAATTTATAGCAATTCCTAACTCCGATCGAAAAGTTGACCAAAACGCCATCGGCCCCACATGCCCGGAATCCAAAGTTTTTCGAAAATAAAGATTACCCATGACCTTAGGAACTCAAATATATAATTTTTACTAAATTCCATACTCAATATTGTGGTTAAATTCCAAGAATATAATTTCTAGGTTTTTCCCTTAAACCTAGCTTTTCTACACAATTTTTGCTCAAATCCATACATAGTTGATGTATTTAACTCAAAATAGGTGGGGATATCTTACCTTGTCGTTGATGATGAAAATCCACTCTTGAAGCTCCCCAATATCGCCCATGCCAGGTGAAAAAATGGGAGAAGAATGACCAAACCCCGAGTTTAAACAACCTTCTACCTCCAACTATTTTCGCACCTACGGTTCATTGACCGCTTCTGCGGTTCTGTATGTGCGGTTGAAATACCGCACCTGCGGTCTCCCCTGGTACACCGCCTTTTTGCTTCTGCGACGTGCCTCCCGCAGATGCAGTTCCGCTTCTGCGAAACTCTGACCGCATCTGCTGTCCTCTCCAAGATGCCCTCTTCCGCTTCTGCGATTTCCTCTCCGCAGATACGGTCCCGCTTCTGCGGAACCTTGACCACATCTGCGGTCTTGAAGCCTTTGACCAAAATCCGCACTTACGCCTTCCTAGCCGCTTCTACGGCTCCGCACCTGCGGCCCCTCTTCCGCAGGTGCGATTATGACAGCAACCAGCAAATCCTCAACCTTCCAAAAATCCCATTTTCGATCCGTTA
>MU733151.1:5504-19534 GCA_026770625.1 Nicotiana glauca | reverse complement strand
ATATATCTATATATATATATATATATATATATATATATATATATAAAGTTTCTATAACTAATATTATATGATCTTTAACACATCATGAAGCTCTAGAAATACTTTAGAAATGACATCCGCCGATTGCATGTCAATATATATACATGATTTCTTTAGATTTTATATTTATCGATCTAAGGTACACGCGCAAAATACGTACCCAAGACTAGTTATTCTAAGTGAGCTAGGTATTAAAGAAACAATAATAATAAACAATAGGAAAGATAAACTGTAAATACTACTAAAGAAAGTTTTATATGATAAGCCAATCCGAGTACAAACTTTACATAAGAGAAAGTAAGTATACAATCTATATTAATAGGATTACTAACGTGTACTATTATGTCCTAAAATTAATAGGATTATAAGGCCAATATACAGAATTCCGGTTATGTCATTTTATTATGAGTTATTACGTTTAATATTATAAGGTTATTTTTGCACCGATATTGTATTTATGCTTTTACAATAATATATATAATTATATATAAGAAAAATTATATACAAAATATATATTTTTTCGACTATTATTTCGAAAACGGTTATACGGTGTCATTTTTCAAAAAGAAAAAAGAAAACAGTAAGCACTTGTCCTTAAAACAAAAATGAAAAATTTGCACAAAAAAAAAATGAAAAAACAATTTAGAGGGTATTTGGCTAAGCTTATAAGCTGGTCAAATTGGCTTATAAGCACTTTTTAGCTTATCTACGCGTTTGGTAAAATTAAAAATGCTTATAAGTTAGTGCTTATAAGCCAAAAATAAATCAAAAGTCATAAGTTGGTCTCCCCCAACTTATCAAATTTCAGCTTATAAGCACTTTAGGTTTAACCAAAATATTTACTATTCTATCCCTAAAATACTTTTTTTAAACAAAACTCTTTGTATACCTAATTTTTTAGCTGCTTATTATTAATTTTATCACTTTTATCCAAATAAGTAATTGCTTATTTTTTAAATCAGCTTCATCAGTTAAAAAGTATTTTTCGGCATATTGTCGCTTAGTCTTAAAGCGTCGGTTGTTAAACATATATTTTTTACTCTCTCCATCTTAAACCCTAAAAAACCCTCACTCTTCAGCAACCGCTAAACCGAGAACTCACTTCTATCATCCTCATCTTCTCTCAATCAATTTGCTTTCCGATTTTTCGATTCCGTTTCTACACAATAGCGATAGAAGATGAAGAATTTGAAGATATTGAAGGAGCAATTGTTGAAGATTCAGTTAAAATCCGAGGATGAAGTTATCAGCTTCGTAGCATTTGACGTGGAGCACAATCGCCTCTTCTTAGCTTCCTCTTCCAACTTCATATACAGTTTACCTCTGCCTTCTCCTCATGTAAGTTTTTTCCAAATTGTTTTACTTTTTCTTTTAATAATTACTCGTTTCATTTTCTGTGAACCTGTATTTGATTGAGTACCGAGTTTAAGAAAGAAATATAGACTTTTGAAACTCATGGTGTTAAAAAGATCATAATTTGACTCATAAACTTTTAAATCCAAAGTTTTGGAAATTTTTTTTTTCCTTTTTTTAATACCTTGGTGTCGGGGCCAGCTTGCGCCTGCGTTGACTAAATCCTACTTGTTATCTCCCACCAACAGTGGTATCAGTAACTCTGCCCACCATGACTTGGTAAGACAGGGAAGAAATAACCTATTGTTTTAGTGTTTTTTGTAAAAAAGTTTATTTCTTTAAACAACAAAACAAACAGAGTCTTAATAACTGATATTTTCTTTTTTTGCAAAAACATGATAAATAAAGAAAAAGAATTCAACGACTTTTCAACCAAACGTATTTTCCAGTCATATTAAACACATATGAATTGACTTAGCAGCACCGTTTGTTACAATGTGGCAACAGTAGAAACAGATGTGCCTAACTAAAGCAATCGTCTAATCTCTTGTGTATTACTAGTTCTAGCACAGTGGATGATTATTTATTCTAATATTAAGAAATGCAAATGGAAGAAGCAAGGATTGATTATGGAATTGAAATTCATATAATTGCTGATTGGATAGGCAGGGTTGAGTTGGAGTTGTATGTATCCAAGGAAACTTACGGTGACATCTTAGGAGATGATATGTACACTGTCCAATTTTATGTGATACAATTACAATGTGGGCAGTGGAATATTTCCCCCTTTTTTTGGATAAGAAAAATTAAAAAATAAATAAATTTCCCTTGGAGAAGATCATCAAAAGAAGTTAAGGTTTGATTAGTAGTGCTGATATTTGTTAGTTATAAAAATTGATCTGTAGAAAGATAAAAAAATTGGCCTAATTCAGCTTGGATTAGGCATACTCCAAATTTTGTCATTCATTTGGAGTACAAGGAGTTCTAAATTTATACATAAACAGTAGAGTTCTATGTTTCAGGTTGTGTTTGCTTGTATATGTCTAGCATGTTTATTTCAGGGAACAATACAAGGGTGATAGTGGGAAAATCGTCAACCCCGCAAAACTTTATTTGTAAAAATAAAAAAGATCTGAAAGTTGATTTTCTCTTCTCTTAGAACATTTAAATGTGGTCAAGTAAATTTAGGTGTGAAAGTGGCTTCTACTAATAAAAATTGGAGAAAATGAAGATAACGTGCACATCGAGTTATGATGCAGGCTAAATGCTCATGATATTGCAGAAGCTCATTTAAAAGATTTAAAAGTTGCCTGCGAGGTGTGCCTATAGGCGAAGAAGGGTTTATTGCCTTCCCTTCTTCTTCCTTCCCTTGTCTCATGTGGCTTAATGAGGGAGAAACTTCCAATAGTTCATAAGTTTCTGCATGGGGTCCATAGAGATCTTTATCGTTCTATTCTATGGCCAGGGCTTATATGTCAATTTTCCTCTTCTTCACTGAAAAATCTTTCTCTGACTAGCTTGGTGCTGTAGCAGAATGCAGGAGCTTGGAATTCCATATCAGATAACCTTATTGACTTAGAGCCTGGGGATTTCATTACTTCCATGGATTTTCTAATGGAAAAAGAAGCATTGATTATTGGGACTTCATATGGTCTTCTATTGCTATATACTGCGGATGATAATATGACAGAAATTGTTGGCCGAGTGGAGGGTGGAGTAAAGTGTGTATCACCTAGTCCTGATGGAGATCTTCTTGGTGTAATTACTGGTTTTGGACAAATTCTCATGATGACACCAGACTGGGATGTTTTATATGAGATGGCACTAGATGATCTGCCCGAAGATATTGACGTACGTAAGGACTTCTTTCCATATACGTGCACTAATAAATACTTTTTCTTCTTCAAATGAAGTTCTATCATCCTTAAAATGCTCTTTTGGTGATTATGTGTACATTTCTTGAATAGTTTTTGTAGATGAAATTCTTTGAAATCACAAGCATGTCATCGTTTTTGCTTGCTGTATGCCCATGAATGATGATGAACTAGCATATTTTCCTCTACTGAGATCATTTTACTACTGTCTTTTCCAGGTGCAAGGTATAATATTTAGAGGATTGTATTTAACCGAATAAGCATTTTCTTATGTTACAGAAAGTTGAACCGCGGAAAATGCTAATTCTAGTTTGGTTTAGGTAGGTGTTCATTATTATTTCAAAGCTGAAACTTATGTGTACTTTCCAGACAGTGTACGATTTTGTTTAATATGATAAACTTGTGCAGTAGTTGTAGTAACAAGAATGTCTGCTGGTTTGTGATAGGTTGTCTTGTCCTTCAATGTATAGAGGCTTGTTCTCTTTTTCTTAGATGAAGGTGTTTCATTAATAAAAGGCATCAAGAAGATGCAAAGTTACAAAAGAACAAAAAGCACAAATTCTAGTTTGTTAGCCCCTTTACATTGTGTCAGTCTAAACATCAGGGAACTAACAAAATCAAAAAAATTATCAAAGTTAATTACAGGAGTTAGTCCAGCAAAAAAGGTTAAGCAGACAACTAGGTTTAAGAGAGAGAGTTAAAGTTGAGATCCCATCAAAACATCTATGATTCCTTTCATTCCACAAGCACCAAAAATTAACTGCAGGGATCATCACCCAGATCTTCTTGATGGTCTTGTTAACTCTTTATAGGCTCTCGCTTGCATATACTTCACCAACGTGCTGTGACATGACCCGGTGAATGCCAAAGATAGAATAGAACATATTCCATAGATCCTTAGCCACTCTATGATGCAAGAACATGTGGCTGACTGACTCTGAACTGCTTTGAGACATAGCATCTATTGACCAATTTAAATCCCCTTCTGTTGAGATTATCTTGTGTTAAGCATGCTTCCTTAAGAGCAAGCTGCAGCAAATGACCTTAGTAGGCAGTTTGGTCTTCCAAATTAGCTTATAAGGCCAGAAGTCAATTATCTGATATTGAGAACTTAATAGCTGGTAGCATTCCTTCACAATGAGAAGGCTGTTGTCTCCCCAAATCAGTCTGTCAGCTTTGCTTTCATCGATGGTGCACCTCTCCACACTAGCTAGTAATTCCAACACGCTATCTATCTCCCCATCCTGAAGATATCCTCTGAATAATACATTCCAATTGTTCTCATATCTGTTTTGAGCAATAGAGGAACTCTTATCTTGGGCAATTTGGAATAAATTTGGGTATACCTCCATGAGTGGAATTTGTATAACCATTTATCCTTCCATAAACTAATGTTCAAACCATTCTCAGCTTCGAAAGATACTTGCTCAGAGAATTCATTTCCCCAACTTGCTGATGTGCTGCCAAGGACCAATCGCATGAGATGTGGTAGATGTTTTTGTTCTCCAGTTATTGCTTCTACAATGTTTAGCAACAGTTACTTCTTTCCAAAGGCCGTCTCATCTGTACCGAACCTCCATAGTCATTTCATGAGCAGACTTGTGTTGTGTAAGGCCAAGTCTCTAATACCCAGTCCTCCATTGCTTTTTTGATTGTGTGACATTGGACCACTTGACGTGATGGTATTTGTGGGAGCTGCTGTTACCTTCCTAAAGAAAGTCCCTTCTGATCTGGTCTAGCTTCTTTAGTACATTGTTAGGGATGGGAAATAATGACATGTAGTAAGTGGGGATGCTATCAAGGACACTATTGATGAGAGTTAATCTCCCTCCGATGGAAAAATACGGCATCTGCCAAGCTGCTAGTCTCTTTCCAAAGTTTCCAATGATCCCATTCCAGATTTCAATATTCTTGTATTTGGCTCTAAGGGGGAGACCTAGATAGGTGGTGGGGAGTGACCCAATTGTACAACCCATAATGGTAGACAGTTCCTCTAAATCAGGCACATCATTGACTGGGTACATGATACTTATCATCATGTTGATATGTAAGTTTGATAGTGCTTCAAAGAGGAGAAGTGTTAAATTCAAATACAACAATTGTGATGTTAGAGCCTCACAAAAGATGAGTGTATCATCAGCATATAGCAAGTCTGACACTGTGACTGAGTTCCCAGGATTAGTACCCACATTGAATTCCTGAATCTACTGCAACTGTTTGGCCTTATCGATCATTTTGCTCAGCCCTTCCATTGCTATAATGAACAAAAAAGGGGAGAGGGGATCTCCTTGTCTGATCCCTTTTTGAGGAGAGAAGAAACCCACCGGACCCCTATTGACTCTCACGGGATATTTCACAGTTGAGATGTTGAATCTGATCAATCTTATCCATCTGTCTCCAAATCCCATTTTCCTAAGTATAGAGATGAGATAGGACCAGTTGAGCTGGTCAAATGTCTTTTCTATGTCAAGCTTGCATATCACACCAGGTTCCCGACTTTTAATCCTCCAGTCAAGAATTTCATTGGCAATCAGTGATTTGCCTATGGTGTTTTATGAAGTCATTCTGATGGGTTGGGACTGGCTTGCTTATAATCTTCTTCAGTCTCTCTGCTAGAAGCTTTGAGATAATTTTGTACACTCTTCCTATGAGACTTATTGGCCTACAGTCTCTCAACTCCATGGCTCCTTTCTTCTTGGGAATTAGTGCAACGAATGAAGCATTGCATGATTTAACCATATGACAGTGTTGGTGGAAGTGGTTGAGAGCCCCCATTACTTCTGGCTTGGTAAAATCCCATGCTTTTTGAAAGAAAGCCATGGTAAACCCGTCTGGACCTGGAGCTTTATCTGGGGCATAAGACTGGATAACATCATGGACTTCTTCTTTACTGAAAAATGCTTCTAACATTTCTCTGTCAACTACTGAGATCCTGGCCACCTCCTCAAAATTGGTTGTAGGTCTCCAAACTTCATTTTCCGTATATAAGTTCGGGTAGTAATTTAGGGTTTCTTCCTAAATTACTTCACTACCCACCTTAAGCTTGTCTATAGTGTTGTGTCTTCTATTTGAATTGGCCAATTTTTGGAAGTATTTAGTGTTCCTGCCTCCTAGCCACCGGCATCTAGACTTTTGTCTCCATGAGATCTCCTCAGCTTTGGCCAAGTTCTGTAGCTCCAATTTCAAACTCAGAATCCTTTGCTTTTCAAATTGTGTAGGGACTCTGTTTTCTATAACCTGCTCTAGGACTGAAAGTTTATCAAGTGCTTTGCCTCTTCTATCATCCACTCTGTCATAGAACTCTCTGTTCCATTTGCTTATATCCTTTTTCAGGTTCCTCAGTTTTTGGACGATGATAAAATCAGGCGAGCCACCAATCATGTAGTTCTGCCACCTCTCCTTTTAGCATATCAATGAACCCATCTTGGTGCAGCCACATGCTCTCAAACTTAAAGTAGGATGTTGTTTCTTCCCACTCACCATACTCCAGTAGTAAGGGCTTGTGATCAGAGGCACTGGTTTAATGATAACCCATCTTGCTGCAACCACATGTTCTCAAACACTGTCTTCATTCATTGCTGCAGCCATATGCATGTTCTCTTATCAAAATGCATGTGAAAACATCAATTCTTGTGGTATTAAAGCTTAGCATGTTGCTTCAACTCTACCGGAGCGTTGAAGCATGCAGAAGGTCATTATATTAACTCTTTATTTTCAGTTTGCAAGTATGTGAATAAGTCCTCCATTTGTATTGCCCTCTTGAGAAGGTAATATGATAACCTGTCTACATTGAGTATACAAAACAGTTATTGTTGTCTTTACTTTTACCTTTTCTCGGACTGTTGCAGAATATTTCTTCTTTCAAGAATTTAACTTCAATGTACGCTTGACATATTTGTCTGCACACACTTGGTTTTGAATTATGCTTCTGTTAAGAA
Organism: Nicotiana glauca; assembly: GCA_026770625.1. Lineage (NCBI taxonomy): Eukaryota > Viridiplantae > Streptophyta > Magnoliopsida > Solanales > Solanaceae > Nicotiana > Nicotiana glauca. The sequence continues at coordinate 12,330 of MU733151.1, read as the reverse complement.
AATGACTGTAAATAATTGTGCTGTTGATTCAGATGAACATACTTACTCTTCCAATTATTCGTCGGAGAGCTCAGTTTCATGGAGAGGTGATGGCAAATACTTTGCAACGTTAAGCAGGGTGAATAATTCTCGTCTCTCCCATAAAAAGCTTAAAATCTGGGAACGGGACTCAGGGTCACTCCATTCTGTTTCAGAATCAAAGCCTTTCATGGGGTCAACTTTGGATTGGATGCCCAGTGGAGCCAAAATTGCTGCAGTTTATGACCGAAAGGAAGATAGAAAATGCCCATCTATAGTTTTCTTTGAGAGGAATGGATTAGAAAGAAGCTCATTTTGCCTCAATGTAGAAGTTGATGCTACTGTAGAATTTGTGAAGTGGAATTGTAACTCAGACCTTTTAGCTGCTGTGGTCAGAGGTGAAATGTACGATTCTCTGAGGATCTGGTTCTTAAGTAACAATCACTGGTACTTAAAGCAAGAAATCAGATACATGAAGGATGATAGAGTCAGATTCATGTGGGATCCGATAAAGTCTCAAGAGTTAATTTCTTGGACTGTTGGTGGGCATATCACAACCTACAACTTCGTCTGGATTACAGCTGTCATGAATAACTCAGTGGCACTTGTAATTGATGACTCCAAGATACAAATAACCCCTCTTTCTTTATCTCTCATCCCACCACCTATGTACCTCTTTTGTTTGAATTTTCCCTCTGCCATTCAGAGTATGGCATTTTGCTCTAAAAGTTCTATGATTCACCTGGCTGCATCCTTGTCAGATGGCAGATTATGTGTTGTAGAGCTTCCTGCTATTGATTGTTGGGAGGAGCTGGAAGGTAAAGAATTTGATGTTGAGGCTGCTTCTTTTGATTCGGGATATAAATCTTGCATTCACCTTGCATGGTTGGGTTCACATAAGCTTCTTGGTGTTAGCCATAGTCAAATTAGCAACTCAGCAATAAAAGAGTCCTCTAAGGATGAGCTTTCTATATATTGCCTCCATGAAATTGAGCTTGTATGTTCTGAAGATCGTATTTCTAGTTCAGTGACATGCTCTGGTTGGCATGCTAAAGTTTTGAATAGATTATCTCTTGAAGGTACAGTAATTGGTATAGTTCCTGACCAGGGTAATGGCTGCTCAGCGTATGTTCAGTTTGACGGTGGGAAAGTGTTTGAGTATGCTTTGAAGGTGGCTAATGCCAGAGAGCTTCATCGGAAACGTGATGATATGAGTTTTTCTTCATCTTGCCCCTGGATGGATCTTGTGCAAATTGGAGGCTGTTTGCCGCAGAAAGCTTTGCTTTTTGGTCTCGATGACAGTGGTAGATTGCTCGTTGGTGAAAGGACACTGTGCAACAATTGCAGCAGTTTTTCTTTCTACTCGAATTCTGCCGACCACACTGTCACCCATTTGATTCTTGCAACTAAGCAGGATTTACTGTTTATTATTGATATTAGTGATATCCTGAAAGGAGAACTGGAGGTCAAGTATGGGAACTTCCTGGCAGTTTTCAAGCACAAAAAAGGAGAAGATGAAAGAAACTATATTCAAATATGGGAAAGAGGTGCCAAAATTGTAGGTGTTCTTCATGGGGACGAATCTGCTATCATACTTCAAACAGTTCGAGGGAATCTTGAGTGCATCTACCCAAGAAAATTGGTCCTCGCTTCAATAATTAATGCTTTGATCCAGGGGCGTTACAAAGATGCATTGCTCATGGTAAGAAGGCACAGAATTGATTTCAATGTTATAATTGACCACTGTGGTTGGCAAAACTTTGTTCAGTCAGCTGCTGAGTTTGTCAAGCAGGCTAATAATCTAAGTTATATAACTGAATTTGTCTGTTCAATAAAGAATGAAAATATCATGGAGACACTGTACAAAAATTATAGATCCCTACGTCATGACAATGAAGCTAAAGCTGTAGAACATGGAGACCTCGAGAGTTCTCATGGTAATAGCAAGATCCATTCTGTCCTACTGGCCATAAGGAAGGCTCTGGAGGAGCATGTAGTGGAAAGTCCTGCTAGAGAACTCTGCATTCTGACCACTTTAGCTCGAAGTGACCCTCCAGCTCTCGAAAAAGCTTTAGAGAGAATAAAAATTATCCGAGAAAAGGAATTATCGGGTTCAGATGACCTGAGAAGGGAACTCTACCCTTCTGCTGAGGAAGCTTTAAAACATCTTTTGTGGTTGTCCGACTCAGAGGCAGTTTTTGAAGCTGCATTAGGGCTTTATGATTTGAACCTTGCAGCTATCGTTGCCTTGAATTCGCAGAAGGATCCTAAAGAATTTCTTCCCTATCTACAAGAACTAGAAAACATGCCATTAGTGTTGATGCAATACAATATAGACCTTAGATTGCAGAGGTTCGAGACTGCACTTCAACACATTGTTTCTGCAGGAGATGCTTACTTTGAGGATTGTATGACCCTCATGAAGAAAAATCCCCATCTTTTCCCCTTGGGACTCCAATTAGTTACCGACTCTGTCAAGAAAAACCAAGTACTTGAAGCCTGGGGTGATCATCTTAGTTCCAGAAAATGCTTTGAGGATGCTGCTACTACTTATTTGTGTTGTTCTTGTTTGGATAAAGCTTTGAAGGCTTATCGTGAGTGTGGTAATTGGGGCGGGGTTCTGACGGTAGCTGGTCTCATTAAACTTGGGAAGGAGGAAGTGTTGCAACTAGCACATGAGCTTTGTGAGGAACTCCAAGCACTAGGTAAACCAGGGGATGCTGCAAAAATAGCTTTGGATTATTGCGCAGATGTTAATGCTGGTACTAGTTTCTTGGTCAGTGCAAGGGAATGGGAAGAAGCTCTGAGGACTGCATTTCTTCACAGGAGAGATGACTTGGTCCAGGAAGTAAGGACTGCATCACTTGAGTGTGCCAGCTCATTGGTTGGTGAATATGAGGAAGGGTTGGAGAAAGTGGGGAAGTACTTGACTCGCTATTTGGCGGTTCGACAACGGAGATTATTACTTGCTGCCAAGCTACAGTCAGATGAGCGATCAATAAATGAACTTGATGATGATACTGCTTCTGAAACTAGTAGCAATTTCAGTGGAATGAGTGCATACACCTTGGGGTATGTGATTTTATAATAAGGAATCTTGGTTCGTCTTATTGTTTATTCTAAATAATTGATTCTTGTCACATCATATGTCATGCTGTTACCTTCCTTTTCCAAATATTGCTTCTCTCTTTTTCATCCTCTTGTGGATTTATGCTCTCATATATGCACTGATAACCCTCTGACATGTTCCTTGCGGCTTCCTGTTGTCCACTGTGTAGGAGCTAATTTATTTCATTTCAATGAAAGTATGTTTTTAAAGTCCAGCTTCCTAACTACCCTCTTTCATAAGCAGGACAAGAAAGGGATCAGCTGCATCTATCAAATCCAGTGCTAGTACAAAAGCGAGAGACATGAGACGTCAACGGAATAGAGGGAAAATACGTGCTGGCAGGTATGTTATTATGCAAATCTCATAGTTGTTTTTGATGCTCATATTATTTTAGTTCCTGATCCTTGTCTTCATGGTACATTGCAACTCAGTCCTGGTGAGGAGATTGCTTTGGTAGAGCATTTAAAGGGGATGTCTTTGACTACTGGAGCTAAGTGCGAGCTTAAATCTCTCTTGATGTGCCTTGTGATGCTGGGAAAGGAAGATATTGCTAGGAAGTTGCAACATGTTGCTACAAATTTTCAACTGTCCCAAATGGCAGCTGTAAAATTAGCTGAGGAGACCATGGCAAATGATAGAATCAACGAGAATTTCTATGTTCTGGAGAATTACATCCCCAAAATAAAGGAAGAAATGCAGCATTCAGAGCTTTTCTCCTGGCAGTCAAAAGTATTGATTTGAAATACAAAGGTATGCCATTTGGTTCTCTCTCATTTATGTTACTCTTATTCTTTGCTCTTCTCCGATAATGTGGGTGAGAGATGTTCTGGTTTGAGCTCAGCCCTGTAGTTTATAATGGTGATGGTACATTTTAGCGTCAAAGTTTACTGTTTCAGCAACTAGTCATGCTAAGAAAGAAGTTAATGAGCTATGACGAGTGCTGAATCCTGTACAATTGTTACCACCTTGATAATTGAAGATGTAGGGAATATCAATCCACAAGTCTGCCCAACTATACTTACGTAGAGATACCTGCATAATATGCATATAAGATGCATTATTCTCTTACATAGAGATACCTGAATAATAGCATGCAAAAAAAAAGGAATGGGCATTATCATGTTCCTGTGCTTGGAAGAGTTACTTAATCGCCTGAAAATTCTATTGTCAATTTCTTTTGTTAATTTCACAGGCCTGATGGCTGCTTTTGTCTCGTATTTAAGGTATCGAGTAGCCTAGATGGTTTTATTTACTGCTTAATTTCTAGAGATACTAGTAGAAGTCTTCCACTCTTAATAAATCACTAATCGAATCTTCTATTTGTTGGCTTAAGTTTTGCTCAGATAGCATTTGTTGTATGATTCATCATGCCTTTGCTGTTAAGTTGTTATATCTGTCTTCTCTATGTTAGCAGGCATATGCCGTGTATAATCTGAAATGTCATCCTACGGCTGATGTAGTTGGGCACACTACTGAAAATGGGCGATGGAAGAAACTCAAAATTTCTTCTGGTTCTCATTGATCACCGAGGAGTTCCAAATTCTGGTCTTGCTCCCAACGAATTTACTTTCTTATTGACATTGTAGGTTTTAAGTTTTTTTAGTTATGTATCTTGTGTACTTGCAATTTTCAGCAGTGATGGCTCTTTTTAACAAATTTAAATGGTTATCGGTTTTCGACATGCCAACTATGTTTGTGAAGAATATAGAGAAATTTTCATAAAGTACCATCTTTTAGTAGTAATTAGCAATCTATAGATATTGTTTGCTATATTACGGATTATAGATACCTTTTCTGCGGTTATAAGATATATTTGATGTGTTTAAGCTATTGTATTTATGAATATAGTAGCAAAAATGTGCGTGAATTAGGGAAGTCCAACTAATCAGTTGTTGTATTCGAGTGTATTCGACTATATTCAGGGAGTGAAATATGGGATTACGGCTGGACAGATTATTATATTCGACTGTATTCACGGCGTGAAATAGGGGATTATACTGTTTTTAAAACGGAAAGTGAATCAGTTAATACACAATTTGTATTTTTCAGTTTTAAAAAAGATTCTCAAGCATAAAATACCCCAAAAACGTAGCAATCTTCAGAGAATTGATATAATACATCTGAATACATAGATTATATTTATTAAAAAAAACATATGAATACATTCATGGTATATAATGAGACAATGGATACAATGAAATAAATAGAATATAGAGGGATACATTGAAATACAATGAGAAAAATAAATATCGCTCACTCTCTAGTTTTCTCACAGACTATTTTCTTATACCCTGTATGTGAAACCTCACTCTTTCTTTCTCTCTTTTTTGGTGTTAAGAAATGAGAGTTGAAGCTCTCCTTTTATAGCCAAAGCTTCACTCTCTAAAGCCTACAATATTTGACAATTTACACATACTTTTCACAATTCAACAAAGTTGGCTACCAAACCAAAGAAATTCAACAAGGTTGGCTACCAAACCAAAGAAACTTTTATTAGGCACATGCCTAATACTTCTTCAATGAGATGGACATCATCAATCTCCCCCTCCAGTCTCATTCATCTAGATGAGGTAGCACTGTCTTCTAGTTTGAATGCATGCCGACAAGTTCTTTGCATAGCTCGAACTTGTTCCTTGGTACCACCTTGGTCAGCATATCTGCGGGATTCTCACTTGTAGAAATTTTCAAGACTTTTAGAGATTCATCATCTACCATTTCTCGAATCCAATGATATTTCACATCAATGTGTTTGGTCCTTGCATGGTACATAGAGTTCTTGCCGAGGTCTATTGCACTTTGACTATCACAATAGACGACATACTCCTTCTGATGCAATCCAAGCTCTTGAAGGAACCGTTTGAGCCATATCATCTCCTTGACAGTTTCTGTAGCGGTAATATACTCTGCTTCAGTTGTTGAAAGTTCAACACACTTCTGCAACTTAGACTGCCATGATATAGCTCCCCCTGAAAATGTAAACAAATATCCAGTAGTTCCGAATTTTCTGTTGTAAATGCCACCTGCCATATCAGCATATGTATAACCCTTCAAGATTGGATCAGATCCTCCAAAGCACAAACAATCTCCCGTGGTACCTCTCAGGTACCTGAGTATCCACTTGACTGCTTCCCAATATTCCTTTCCAGGATTTTTAAGAAACCTGCTGACAACACCAACTGCGTGAGCAATATCAAGTCTAGTACATACCATTGCATACATCAAGCTTCCGACTGCTGAAGAATAAGGAACTTTAGTCATGTTCCCTTTCTCTTCCATTGTTGTAGGACACATCTTTTTGCTCAACTTTAAATGACTAGCAAGAGGTGTGCTGACTGGCTTAGCATTCTTCATGTTGAAGCGTTCGAGTACATGTTCAATGTATTTTTCCTGAGATAGCCACAACTTTCTACTTGTTCTCTCTCGAACTATCTTCATCCCTAAAATTTGTTGTGATGGGCCCAAGTCCTTCATATCAAATGACTTGGACAGATCTCCCTTCAACTTTGCTATTAGCCCCTTGTCTTTTTCTACAATTAACATGCCATCCACATACAACAATAATATAATAAAGTTATTATCAGAAAATCTTTTGAAGTATACACATGGATCAGAATAGGTCTTTAGGTATGTTTGACTTTTCATGAATGAGTCAAACTTCATGTACCACTGCCTTGGTGCCTGCTTCAATCCATAAAGACT
>MU733145.1:132891-156391 GCA_026770625.1 Nicotiana glauca | reverse complement strand
AAATAATTCTGCCATTCTAGATCCACATTCTCGAAATTAACCATTTCCAAAACTCAAAAACATTAGACTTAGTAGAAAAATATCCAAAAATCCACTGTTTCATTGATTTAAGTTCAATTTGAAGGCTGTTTTGTTGATTTGTCTTTGGTTTTGGTGATCGAAATATTGAAGAATTTGCATTGAATTAGTCGAGTTCTGTTCTCCTGATTTCTATCATTCACTGTGGTTAAATTCTGGTTATTGAAGCTGTGTTTGGATTTGTTGTTCTGTCTTCCGTTGTTGTTGCTGTTAATCACTGCTGACCTTTCTTCTAATAGATTTTTTTTGACTTCAAATCCAGGTACACATTTGAACTCTCTTTGGTGTAGTCCTCAATTGAAATGTGTTGAAGCTGTATTCATCTTCAATTTGTTCGTGTTACACTGTATTTGAGCTGTTAGGTTTGATCGAATTAAATCATATATAATAATATCGAATTGTAAATCTGATTTGTAATTTTATTTTGATTCAGATGTATAATTGGACTGGACTGTGCTATTTATACTGATCTGTTTAGTTTTGATCTCTATAAAAAGATCAGTAGTTTTTTTTAGTATAAAACAATAAAAATGCGGTGTTTGAAGTTGAATTATGAAATACTGTTAGGAAATTGGTTTTAATATTGACTAGTACCTAATTTAGATTTGTTTTAGTAGGATTGATAAATTATAAATTTTAATCCACAGTTAGTTTTAAGTTCCTTACTGTTGTTATTTGTTAATTTCATATAGGTATCGTTTAGTTTAATTCAGGCTTGGTAATTGAATCAAAACGGACACATAGACAGAGTTGAAAAGCATTTTAAACAAGGGTTTAAAAACAAATTCAAATAATTTCAATAGTTATAAATAATAAGATTTTAATTAGTTTCAGATTTGTTAAAGTAAAAAAAATTCATTAGCTTTTTCCTTAATTAATTCTGGGCCATAGGTTGCAAACTTGCGCCAATTTGGGCCAATTTAAAAGCCGGCAGTTGGTTATTTGTAATAGATGGACGAGATCAAATTTTGGGCCTGGCTTCAAGGCTTTTCGCCTGTGGAAAATATGTATGTTATGCAGATTAAAAATGCAATTATTTCTCATTGGGCTTATCCTTGGGCCCAAAAGCTATGATATAATAAAAAAAACTACTGTTTGATCTCACAAATAAAGTTAGGATTTATTCTTATAGGAACGAAGAAAATAAATAAAGAATATAGTTTACTTTAAGATGGACTTTCAAAAAAATAAAAATGGGATGAGTCTCGCCAAATTATAACAAAATTCCGGGGCCCTCAATAAATGATTGATTCAAAAGTACTTAGAATTAGGAAGACCGTTTAGCAAATTTCACGGTCTTCCCAAAGTTAACGAACGCGAAGTTGCTTTGAGCGTGATTGATAATAATATTACTTTCCCAAATACGGGTGCACATTTATGTGACCCAAATTCAAATCTCAACAAAGTCGAAAATGTATTAAAAGTCACGGGCGTACTGGTACGGCGTGGTTCGAAATACATTTTCACGACGTTGCAATTCTTGTAAAAAATAAATATAATAAAAGCGGATAATTAATAAAAGGCACATAAAAATAGAACATGTATTAAAATCAGATAAAATCAAATACAACAATTGAGCGACCGTGCTAGAATCACGGAATCCGGTAATGCCTAACACCTTCTCCCGGGTTAACAGAATTCCTTATTCGGATTTCTGGTTCGCAGACTGTTAACAGAGTCATATTTTCCTCGGTTCGAGATTCAACCGGTGACTTGGGACACCATTAATCTCCCAAGTGGCGACTCTGAATAAATAATAATAAATCCCGTTCCGACTGTCCTTTAATTGGAAAAAACTCCTTTACGCCCTTCACGGGGAGTATTAAAACTCGTAAAAAAGGAGGTGTGACAATACTCATGGATCAGAATAGGTCTTTATGTATGTTTGACTTTTCATGAATGAGTCAAACTTCATATACCACTGCCTTGGTGCCTGCTTCAATCCATAAAGACTCATGTTCAATTTTCACACCATATGTTTCTTTCCAGCTACTTCAAATCCTTCAGGCTGCTCCATATAAATATCCTCTTCCAAATCTCCATGAAGAAATGCAATTTTCACATCCAAATGCTTCACTTCAAGATCTAGGCTAGCTGTTAAGCTCAAAATTGTTCGAATAGAAGTCATTTTGAAAATAGGTGAGAAAAGTTCGTCAAAATCAATACCTTTCTTCTGTTAGAAGCCTTTAACTACCAATCGAGCTTTGTATCTGACCAGCTTTCCATTTCCATCTTTCTTGAGTTTAAAGACACATTTACATTTGAGTGGTCTTTTACCCTTTGGAAGTTCAACAAGCTTGTATGTGCCATTTTTCTGTAGAGATTCCATCTCTTCTTGCATTGCTTTCATCCACTAGTTCTTTTCTGGATGGGACAACACCCCATTAAGAGTTTCTGGCTCCCCTTCATCACCGATAAGGACTTACTCTGTGAAAGGGTACCTGCAAGACTCTACCCTTGGCCTCTCTGATCTCTTCAGAGGTTGAGGTTGTTCTTCTTCATGAGTAGGGTACTCTACTTGCTCAACATCATCATCAAGTTGCCCCCTTGCTCAATAAGCTCACCAGGTTTCTCCCCCTGTCCGACAACCTCGTTGGTCGTACTTTCTGCACTTATGGGATAGTTAGAAGAAGAAGGAAATGTAACAAGGTTATGGATTATACCATTATCTGTTTGGTCATCTACAGTTCCAACTTCACTTTCTCGAAAGACTACATCTTTGCTTCTGATGACCTTCTTATTTACAAGATCCAACAATCTGTATCCGAACTCTTCATCTCCATATCCGTTGAATATGGAGGGAATAGATTTATCATCCAGCTTTGTTCTTTGCTCCTTTGGTACACGTGCAAAAGCTCTGTAACCGAACACCTTTAGATGTGAGTAGGACACCTCCTTGTTGGTCCAAACTCTCTCTGGGATGTCAAACGCCAACAGAACTGATGGACTCCTATTGATCATGTAACAAACTGTCTGAACTGCTTCACCTCAGAATGACTTAGGCAGTATAGCCATTCTGAGCATGTTTGTCACCTTCTCCACAATGGTACAGTTCATACTTTTGGCTACGCCATTGTGGTGTGGGGTTCCAGAAATTGTCTTTTCATGTCTGATCCCATGACTTGAACAATACTCTTCAAATTCCCTTGAAGTGTACTCACCTCCATTGTCACTTTAGAGACGCTTTAGCTTTCGACCTGTCTCCCTTTCTACCAGAGCATGAAACTTATAGAAAACTTGAAACACAAAATCTTTTCTTTTCAAAATATAAACCCATAATTTTTGTAAAGCATCATTAATAAAAGTAACAAAATATTTATTACCGCACATCAATTCAAGTTCCATTGTACCACAATCATCAGAATATACTAAATCAAGCATATTTAATTTTCTTTCAGACGATGTCTGAAATGAAACTTTATGTTGTTTACTGTCACACCTCCTTTTTGCGTACCTACCCCTGGGAGGATAAATGTATAATTGAGTTTTCCCAATTTAAGTGATATTATTCGAAATGGGATTATTTATTTATTTCAGAGTCGCCACTTGGGAAAAGTTTGGCTTTTGGTGTCCCAAGTCACCAGTTTATCTTGAATCCAAAATCGAGGAAATTTTTGACTTTCCAAATTAAGTCTGCGAACCAGAAATTCTAAGTAAGGAATTCTGTTGACCCGAAGGAAGGTGTTAGGAACCCCCAGATCCCGTAGTTCTAGCATGGTCGCTTAAATTATTGTAATGGTAAAATATCTGATTTTAATACATGTTATAATTTGTGTGCTTTTATTAACTTTAAACCACTCTTATTATTATTATTTTTTAATAGAATTGCAACGTCGTGAAAATGCGTTTCGAGCCACCTCGCAATCAATGCACCCGTGGTTGTTGACATATTTCAACTCCGCTGAGATTTGAATTTGGATCACATAAATGTGCACCCGAGTTTAAGAAGATAAATTATTAAAAGCGCGCCTAAAGTGACTAGCGCATTATTATTTTGGGGAAAGCCGTGCAATTCGCTGAACGTCCCATCCCGAAGTATAAGTATTTTTAATATATACATTTACGAGGGCCCCGCAATTTATGCATTTTTTTTAGCGAGGCTCATCTCATTTTATGATTTAAAGGCTATCCTAAAGTAAACTACGGTTTTCTATTATGTACTGCCTCTAATAGGATCTTAGTTAATAGGCCTAAAGTAGGTATCGAAATTAAATCCACAATTTGAAACGAATAAGAGCTTTTAATGTGTCTGCTCTCAAATCTGACCCAATAGAAATAACCATCATTTTTACTTCAAGAGAGGCCAACCAGCTTTATGCCTCACGCGGGCCCAGTCCGGATTGTTCATCAAAAATGTAATTAGCCCAGGCATTAGGACCCAGGAATGCAGTAGCCCAAGCTTGAGGCAAGAGCGTCAGCCTTTAAGAAAATGTTGTTTCGTACTGGTCCTCACATGGAGCCAAACCCAAATATGATTTGGATGGAGACAAACACGTTTGGACTTTTTAAACAGCCCAGACCTCCTTTGCATTTACAATTGGCCAGAAACACAGTCAAATTGACACAAGCTAGTTATGAATCAAGGATTGAATTTAAAATCACAATATTAATCATTTGTTAACACATGCATTTTTACCAATTCAATGTCCAACACCATTCAGGAAAACATATGCACCACTCGAATTTTAGAAGCAAAGTTGAAATACTTAAAGTCAAGTTCTTGACTCTGTTTTATCGACACGTCCTTTTCTCATTTTTTAGTGAACTAACACGCTGAACTTCGAGTTTTAATCCCACAGCTGGATTAACAGATCCAAACACATTATAACTGATATTCTTGCTGATTTCCAGTTTCATATTTCATAATAGTTTTTGACCTACAATTAAACTAATGCACGAGACCAAGCTATGTTTTGCTAAAGCTGGTACTAGACAAAATTATTAGCCGAGGAAACTCGTATAGTTCAGTCATTCAATTCAGTTATACAGTTTGTCTAATATTACATACAAATCCATTGAATCTGCTATCTCCAAGTATCATACTCTATTATATTGAAATTCAGAACAGTCTAAAAGTAGTAAGACAGTCCAATACAGTCTAATTTTAATTACAACCAACCTATACACCAGATCAAGGGACTACACACCAGATCCTGGAATAAATTTATAGTTAGTGTTATTAACAATTCAATTAACTATTGAATATATCTACCCTGGGCTAATTAACAAATCGATACAGATTGGTAATCATAAACAGTCCAAGTTAACTGGCAGTCCTAATTATACAGGCCACATGTCTATTATTCATGTAAGTAAACTTTAAACTACATCAACATTTCATATGTTATTAATATCTATCCAACTACTTTTGAATGTGCACAGTTTAGTCAATACAAGGTTAAACAAGGATCTGAAAATAATCAAAACTTCCATTTTATTTCATTATCAGCTGATGTTTTACAGGATACTGAAATTCAGAACATGTACCTGAAAATCAAGAAGGGAGCAAAAGGAATAAGAGGTCAATAATAGCAGCAATAAACCAGAAGCAATGGATCTCAACAGCAGTAATGGACAGTTCCAGATTCAACCAAATACCCAATGAAACCAACTCAAACCAATGGAACAGTAACTTTATTGCAGAATTCAAACCAGGTTCTCAAGAAGGAAATGAAAGTTCAACCACTTCTAACCCTCAATGAATCAATAATTGTTTCAGTGAATTGAGAACCTCACGGATTAGCGAAGGATTTTAATGAAATAGTAAAAAAAACTGAATGCCTTAATAGCTTTCTATCTCTCTGTGAATTTTTCTCCAGCTCTCCTAACTCTCCAAAATGTTGTCTAAAAAAAACTCTTTTTCTATCCAAAGATGTTCTATTTATATGCTTAAAAAATAGACCTACCAGCTCTTCAGATTATTATTAAACCCATTTTCACCCATGATATTCCCTGAATTCCCCACTCAGAATATTAAAACACTAGTCAGTAGCACTACTGACCTGTTTCTCTCTTTATTAAATCACAGGGGTATGGCCAGCCTATTTTCCTATTAAAACTTCTTAAATCTGTAAAAACTGGTGTCCATGTGACTTCTGTTTCCTGACCTTAAGGGTGTATTAAACAATGTATTAACTTAAAGGTCCACTAGTATTACCTGACAGACCACTTACTAGGCCTCTTTCAGTTTCTCAGATTTCAAATTACTCTCGAAAACTTCATTAGAAATGCAGCTATAACTACCCTAAGTTCTGAAACATACATTTAATTAAACTGAAAAACCAACAGAACTCAGAGATTGACAATAAATTCGATGTTATTACTGATTAAGTAACGAACTAATTTCTGAACTTAAACATTCAGACAGACTGAACAATTTAACATTGTGATGCACTAACTTCAAATGAATTGACTGACTTGGTTCAATCATAGAATCAAAAAGAAAAGAAGCAGGAGAAGAAGAAACAATGAAATTGAAACAAAAACCAACAGATAAAAATAAAAGAAAGGAGAATTGAAAACAATACCCGAAAATTATGGTGGACCAAACACGAACTACCTTTTGTCTCTTTTTTTTTATTTGGATTGAAACAGAGTTTAACCGTGTGTTTTCAACATGAAAACACACGGTTAAAATCCAATTCAAACCAAATAAATCCTCACAGACCATGTTCGAACTTTTAAAATCAGGGGTTTTCTGTGCTTTAGTGTTCGAAGAGTTGGGGTGATATTCGAAGGAAAATGGAGGTGGTTATGGGATGAGGGAGGTATAGAGGTGATGGGGTGTGGATTTGGAGTCAAAGGGAGGCGGCGCCGCCACTGGGGTCTTGTGGCGGCGGTTAGTGTTCTTGATTCGAAATCAAGATTCGAGGCGTTTGGGCTTAATTCGAAGGGAGCCAAGGGTGTTCTAGTGGTGAGGGAGGTACAGGGGTCACAGGGTATAAGTTTGGTGGTAAACGGAGGTGGTTAGGGTTTTGCTCGAATCTTCAATTGAAGATTCGAGATGATCTATAGGGATTCGAAGTTAGCTGGTATGAGGGTTGGGACGGGGAGGTTATGGGGATCTTAGGGTGTAAAACTGGGGACATTTGGGCCACCGGAACCGCCGCGGGGCGATTTTCGGTGGGCNTTAAGTGGAACGACGCCGTTCAACCATACTAAAGGCCGGGTTGGTCTCTTGTGAGACCGGGTCGGGCTAGAATGATAGGTACAGGGGTGTATTTGTGACCGTTGGATTGATTTTGAATGGTTGGCTGAGATCTTAGACAACGAAACGACGTAGTTTCAACATCATACTACGTCGTTTCGCCCATCTTTGAGGCTGATTACCTTTGACCGGGTATGTGGGTGTTTTTGGCCTGGATTTCATCAAATTTTGGACAGCCCAGTCTAATTTTCTCTTTATTTTCATTCTCCTTATTTCCTAATTACTAAAACTAAAAATTCTAAATTATAAACTACATAAAAATACTAATTAACTCCTAATAACAATTACTACATATAATTAAATACAAATTTAAAATAAAATCACACAGCTACACCTTTAAATGCTAAAATGCAAAGTACATTATTTTTTTATGATTTTTTCATCTTTGTAAAACAAACTTAAATACTCCTAATAAATCCTAAATACAAATGCAACACATATATATATTTTTTGTATTTTTTTATTAATTTGACAAATAAACACGCACAGACAAATGCAAACAATAAGAGAAAAAATAACACAAAAAATCCTCAAAATCACACAGAACACAAAACTATTTTATTTTGAATTCTTTGGGGGTAATTCTCATATAGGGCAAAAATCACGTGCTCACATTTACCAAATAAACAGTAGTCACAAGGTTTTGCCGTTGTACCTTTGGCATAAGAAATGAGTGATTTCCTGGCAAGAATATGCAATCCCTAATCGCTCATATGACCCATTCTTTTATGCCACAAATCTGCAGAAATCTTATCTTGTGCCGCGTTTAATTCACCTTGGCATATTTCTCCATTTGTCATGTACAATGTACCACGAGCAACCCCCTTTGCAATCACCAATGATCCCTTGGTGAGTCTCCAATTTTGATTTTCAAAATAGTTCTCGTATCCATCTCGGTTAAAGTAATTCCCAAGATCAAGTTCATCTGCAAATCAGGTACATGTCACACGTCTTTTAGAACCAATATACATCTGACATTTTTCTTGATGCAAATGTCACAAATCCCCTCAATCTTTGAGTAACTTGTATTACCCATTCTTACTGTACCGAAATCACCTGCTACATATCTGCAAAAAAGATCTCTTATCGGTATGGCATGGTAAGATGCCGCTGTGTCAACCACCCATTCTGACTCTGGACCTGACAGGTGCGTGCATTCCTCTTCGACATTTATAAAGAGGACAACATTATCATGATTTTGCTCCATGGCGGTTGTGTTGTCGTCATTCTTCTGGCCGTTGGTTTCACCTTTGCCCTTCCTTGGATTTCGGCAATCTCTTTTGAAGTGACCTGGTTGATCACAATTGTAGCAATTTCTGGCTCTTGATTTGGATCGGTTCTTAGACTTCCCACGAGCTCCGGATCTACCATAGTTGCTCGAACTCCTTTGATAAATAATGTCTCTACCTTCTGTGATGAGAGCATGTCCTTGATTTTTAGGATTTTTTCTCATCTTCTCATTGAGTAGAAGAGCCTATGTGACATCTTTTAACTCAATGGTCGTCTTACCGTGCAGGATGGTTGTTTCCAAATTATCATACGAAGATGGCAACGAGTTCAATAGCTAGATTGCTTTATCTTCTTCCTCGATTTTCACTC
This sequence comes from Nicotiana glauca, assembly GCA_026770625.1. Classification (NCBI taxonomy): domain Eukaryota; kingdom Viridiplantae; phylum Streptophyta; class Magnoliopsida; order Solanales; family Solanaceae; genus Nicotiana; species Nicotiana glauca. Next base: position 147,507 of record MU733145.1, on the reverse strand, counting down.
CGAGGTCGGCCAACTATGTGATTAGTATGAAACACATTTAAATGTGACAAAAAATTCATACCTTCACCCATGTGTAGGGAGTATAACTGCTTCTTCAAGTACAATTTATTTGTCAGTATTTTGGTCATGTATAGGCTTTCCAACCTTGACCAAATGCCACGTGTGGTGTCTTCATCAATTATGTTATATACCACATCATCTGATAAGTGCAACCTGATTGCACTAGCAACCCTTTCATCCAAGTCAGGCCAATCCTTTGCTTTCATGTATCAAGCTTTTTAGCATCAACATCTAGTACCTTGTGTAATCCTTGTTAGATGAGTTGATCCCTCATCCTTCTTTTCCATGTTTAGAAATTTTTATCTTCGTTGAAAAATTTTCTACCTCGTACTTTACTTCGGATATTTTTATTTTTCATCGAGTATAGTACTACTGAGAGTGAATAGTATTTCTGTGAACGAGCTGAACCTGTGGTCTGATACCAGTTGTTGGTAATAAACCCCTACAGGAATAAAATTCATGGTAATAAAAGTAGAAGAATAGTGTAGCATCGAGATACGGTAATTAACAAGAATAAAAGAGTAACAACGATACCAAGATTTTTACGTGGAAAATCCATCTTGAATAAGGGGAAAACCACGGCTCCGAGAGGAGCAACTGATATCACTATAGCAAGAAATTTTTACACTTTGTAGGTCTGAGTAAAATACTCCAAATACCACTACAACACTCAAAAGAAATAATCCTCTTTTGATAATCCCACCTCACTACAATGTCGCTCACTCTCTATTTTTCTCATAGACTATTTTCTTATACCCTGTCTGTGAAACCTCACTCTTTCTTTCTAACTCTCAAATATATTTTTCCTCTGAGATAGGGTGTATCGAGATGAAAGCTGAAGTTCTCCTTTTATAGGTAGATCCACACTCTCTCACGCCTACCATATTTGACATTTTTCCTTTTTGCATAACCTACCACATTTGACACAGCCCACAATGTTGATAATGCAAAAGCAAAAGTGGCTGCCAACTTAGAAAAAAGACAAAGGAAGAAAGTTATCTTCCTTAATTGATGGGGTGGACCCCATAATTACATAATCAATGACATTAAGTGACACATCTGCCAGACAATATACCTACTAGATATATGTAGATTCTCAAACCTTGTTGCACACTTGTTCTTTCATATTTCCCAGCTAATTATAGATGGAAGACATTATAACAGAGCCCTATGTATTTCAATCTTCGATGGATGTGCCGCTTCACTTAAAGACGGATAGCGCATTGAGTTAACTTTTTTAGATAAAATAAAAGTTACTAAGCTAGTCACTTCACCCATTTTTTTACCCGCCCTTATTAGTAGTAGGTAACCTTTCTTTCTCGCCTTTCTTCCAGATTTTTCCATAACTTTTGTATAGTCAGTCATCATTGCATCACAAACTCCTAACTGATCCAGTGGTATGATTTCATTCATTCTTTGAGCCTGCAAAATGAAATACAACAGTGTATGTGTAGGGCGCAATATATTTAGCTAACTATCTATCTATAATGCTAATTTACTGTAATTAGATAACTAATACTTCTAATTAGTGATTCTAGTAAGCTCATGCATCCATGAAGAGTGACTAACACCTACAATATCACTCATAACTATTTTACTCGTATCGCGTAGGGTGTGACGGTTCTATTGAGCGGTGATGTCATGCGATAATTCCATATATTTTGACGTTATTTACCCAACTTAATTGTTGTTTGGATGTTAATTTATGCTAAAATTACGCTCAAATAGAGCTTATTTCATGTGTAGGAATGCTTGGACATGAATTGGAGAAAAGTTGTACGAAATGATACCTCAGAGCTACAAAATAGGCAGTGAAAAGTCATGGCCATAGTCAATGCAAGGCATTGTCCGAGGCGCTGTCATTGGCGCCCCAGATAATATCTTGCACAAAAACAATGACTCCATAGATGGTGAAAGGCATTGTCCAGGGAACTGTTATTCGCGCCCCAAACAGTGCCTTGTGCATAAATAATGGTGTCATAAACAGTGCCTCGCGACGACGATGCCTTCCGAGCAAATTTTAATTCCTCTTTAGCTTTGGATATGTAGAATTCCGCCTCTACCCTATAAATACCCCTTAAAGTTAGTTTTTGAAGCGGGAGGAAACATCATTAGAGAAAGGACATTTTTAGAGAGGGATTCGACCCAAGGAAGCAAGAACACACTTGGAGCAAGGAGGAGAATTCTTCTACGAGTTTATCACTTCCTTCTTCCTATTTTCATTATTTGGTTATGAATTCTAGTATTGTAGTTTTACATACTATTATGAATAGCTAATTTTTTATCTAGGGTTTTTATGGAACCTTTCGTAAGATAAATTCTCATTATATTTTTATAAAATTAAACCGTTAGATTTCTCTACTTGTTCAACTACGTGTTTACTGTTATTGATTAAATGTCTATCAGTTTACTATGCCTATTCAGTGTGTATTGCTTAAGTGATGGTACATATTTATGTAGCTGTTAAACAACATCACTCCTAACATATGTGAGATCAATACGGAGGGTTTAAAGGTAGGGTTAGAGATAACAAAACCTTCATGCGATCATAGTGAGCGTTGAATTAGCACCATCTAGCATAGTTCAAGAGATTATGTCTAGTAAATCGTGGTAGTTACTCGAGATAGAATTACGATACTCGAATTACTCACAATTGGTGGAGAATACTTAGGTGAAATTATAGAATACGTAGCAGGTAGGATTCCGACAATTGAGAAAATCATAACTCTAGACCCAACCCGCAAGATCTTTCGTTGTTAATCTACTAATTTAGTTTGTTAGTTAATTAGATATAAGAATCTTAATATTTATAACTTAGGCATTGTTCGAGCTTGTATTCTTAGTGATAGTCAATAGTTGTATCTTAATCTTAATTCTGTAATGGATTTGACTCCGAAATTTTAGACCGGATTACATTTGCAATAACCGCTTATCCTTTTTAGGACTAGAGTTGGGCGTGATCAAATTTTGGCGCCGTTGCTGGGGACCTAACGGTGTAGTTGTAGCTATATATATTGCTAAGTTTCAAGTTTGAACTTCTATTTTGTTTTGTTTTATTTTAACTTTATTTAATTCTAACTATTGATTTGAGAAACATGACATCTTGGAATAATGAAAATTTAGGTGTAGATAATTCTACAATTGATCCTTATATATATTGTAAAGGAAACCACCCGTGTTAAAATTATCAAAATATTTCCGAGAGCGAGTTATGTGTACCAACTCAATGTTATTTGTGGAATATGTGTGACGTGATGTGTGTGGTGATAAAAATGGTTACTTTCATGGTTGTTCTTATATTTGTTATCTTATACAACCCTTTACTATGATGGTTCTACTTTTACTTGTAAAGTTAATAGGAACAAGGAACCCGGGGATGCGGAACTGAAGGAGATCAAGGATATGTTAAAGTGCTTTCTGGAATAAAGTAATGAGAAACAACTGCAGATAGAAAGGCAACATGCAATTATTCTCATCTTGGAGGCTCGAGTGAGTTAAGTGGTTGAAGCTTTTAATGCTTAATGAGCCAATATTGGGGATAGTAGCCAAGAAGAGCGTAAATTCGAGGTGCTATTGGAGGAGGTCAGAGTAGAACATCAATAACATAGCCAACTACAATTTGAGGATGTCGATGTTGAAGACGTGAGACTAGAGTCAGCTAAGAACATTGAGGAATTAAATTTTATTGACTTTAGTATCGTTGATGTTGAGGATGTTGAAAGTCCTGAAGTTCATGTGTTTGAACGCATTAGTCCTCACTCCAAGTATTTTTCCACGTGTGTTTGGATGATGATATGGAAATAGAATCATCCGAGTCGATTGATGAGTCAAGGAATGAGAAATAAGACGCTTACATTCTGGAATTTTTCTTGCCAGAAAGACAAGACTACATACCTCATCTAAAAGCCAAGAAGTGTAGAATAGTACAGTGGTTGTTTGGGCCAATTAGATTTGTTCCACCACCCTTCGAGCATAACCGAAAACTTGAGACACAATTTATAAGATCGAGGTGGAGGTAGAAAATGGTTCACGTCGTGCCGCGATGTTAAATAAGGTGCTTGTTGGGAGGTAACCCAACTTTACTGCTTTCTTTTGTTCTTAGTTTTTTAAATAATTTTCTTATTGTATTATTTTTGTAGTGTCTTTTTTATTTTTTAGGGGCATAAGAAGCATAACTATTGAAAGGTTGCAACAACAAGCCAGATGGTTAGAACTAAGTGTAGGATGCCCACATAAAGAAAAATGCGTGGGAGAAGTCTGAGGACACCATGAGCTGTTAGTGCTTCAGCCTTGGCCTACCAGAGATTTTTTTACCTTCTTATTATTTATTTTGCACATTGAAAATAATGCACAATTTTAAGTGTGGGGTGAGAAAATTGTCTGGATGACTTTCTATACTATTTTAGTTGTGTTAGTTTAATTGATAATAATTTTTTTAGATTTTTTTTTTACTTTTGCCAATGATGGATCTCCTTCTTGAGGGATTAATATCTAAACAAAAAATAAAAAATAAAAAATAGAAAATAAAAATACAAAAACATGTCTTTTTTTATTTTTCTTAGGTAGTAATAATCCCCCGTGATTTTTCTTTGTGACTCGGTTCTTTTTCATGGAATGTAATTTGAACTGGGTAGTAAGTTTTATTTTTTTATGTTTATAGTAGTATGCATGTAATAAAGGAGAAGAAATGATGTGATTCACATCTTCTAACTTGTTTGGTGGTTGCATACTTAGGTTCTGGCATGTGTTTCACCTTCCCTTAGCTTTAAATATATTATGATGCTTTGATAAAAATATGAATGGCATGTGGTATGACTCTTGTCTCAGTTGCTTGACTTGTTTCACTTTGTGCTTTATGCTTAATATATCTCTTGGCTTTGTAAATACTTATTTGATTGAGAGTCTTCCTTAGGGAGTCATGTGCCATGTGTGAAGTGAGTTCTTTGCATAGTCCATGTTATTGCAATTGAGTCTAAAACTTACCCGGAATATGAATTGAAGCAAAATCCTAGGTGTTTCTCCGTTTGAAAAGTGATGTTAGGCTTTCTTTGATCGTTTTGAGTTGTGTTGCTTATCACAAATAAAATCATCCATAGTTAGCCTTTTGAGCCTATAAGTCTTTCTTTTGGCACCAGTATTACACACCTATCCCCTTTTGTTCTTAATTGAATCATTTTGATCCTTATGCCTCTTAGAGCACTTGAATTGTAAATAGAGCACTAGAAAGAAGTAATGAGGAAAGTTAGGGTAGCTTTTGAGTGGAACCAATAGAAGGAAGAATTGTGCACTTGTGCTTTAAATAAAAATCCATTAGCAGCAAGGTAAAAATACAAAAAAAAGAATAAAATAAATAAATAAAGGTTTCTTATTTTTGCTAGTGGATGAGATCTGAAGTAGTGTGTAAAGAAGTAGGAAAATATTCTGGGGTGAACTATCTTGTGATGATTGAAGTGGATTGAAGGAATTTTGCGCTTATAGTTACGTAATGTGTTAAAGCGCTTAGAAGGGTTAACCACTATGTCCTAAATATATCCTACATGTCCCTTAGCCACATTACAATCATAATAAAGTCCTAATTAATTTCAGACCAAGCAGGCCTACATTGGTAGAGATTTACATAATGGGCAAGCCTATGGTACCTTTCGCGTGAATGTGACTTCTTTGAGAGAGTGAGCAATTTTTCTTCATATGTGTGAGTCGTTAAATTATATTCAATTATGTGATTTGGATGTGTGGACTATTTACTCTTTTGTTTAATGTGAGGGCACATGGTCTCACAAAGGCTATGTAACGTTATTAGACCTTTTTGTTAGATTAAGTGTTCAAGCATTAGGTGCATTGTGATATTGAGTTAGTTTTAGAGGCTAGGATAGTTATAATCATATTTTTTGGGTTGGATGTTTTGAAATTGGGCATGAGTATGGGAAGTGTATTTTGACCGCATATGCTAGAGCTTAATTGTTACTAACAATCACGGTCATAAGTGTAGTGTGTTATGAATGCGTGGCTTGTTGGGTCCTTGAAGAGGAAGTGTTTGGTTGGTGTACTCGAGGGCGAGCAACATTTAAGTGTGGGATGTTGATGTCATGCGATAATTCTATATATTTTGACATTATTTACCCTATTTTCTTATTGTTTGGATGCTAATTTGTGCAACAATTGCGCTTAATAAAGCTTATTATACGTGTAGGAATGCTTGGACATGAATTGAAGAAAAGTTGCATGAAATGGTACCTCAGAGCTACAAAATGGAGCAATAAAAGAAGAAGTGCAAGGCAATAAAAAGTCATGGCCATAGACAGTGCAAGGCATCTTCCAAGGCACTGTCACTAGCGCCCTAGGCAGTGCCTTGCGCAGAAATAATGGAGCCATAGGCAGTGCAAGGCATTGTCCAAGGCACTGTCATTGGCGCCCCAGACAGTGCCTTGCGCAGAAAAAATGGTCCATAGACAGTGCCTCGCGCCGACGATGCAATCCGAGCAAATTTTAATTCCTCATTAGTTTTGAACATGTAGAATTCGGCCTCTACCCTATACATACCCCTTAAAGTTAGTTTTTGAAGGGGGAGGAGACATCATTAGAGAGAGGACATTTTTAGAGTGGGGATTCGACCCAAGGAGGCAAGAACACGCTAGGAGCAAGGAGGAGAATTCTTCTACGAGTTTTTCACTTCCTTTTTCCTATTTTCATTATTTGGTTATAAATTCTAGTATTGTAGTTTTGCACACTATTATGAGTAGCTAACTTGTTATCTAGGGTTTTGATGGAACCTTTTTGTAAGATAAATTCTCTTTATATTTTTATATAATTGAAACCGTTATATTTCTCTACGTGTTTACTGTTGTTGATTGAATGACCATTAATTGACTGTGCCTATTTAGTGTGTATTGCTTAAGAGAGGGTACATATTTAGGTAGTTTTTGGACAACATCACTCCTAACGTATGTGAGAGATCACTACAGAGGGTTTAAGTGTGGGATTTAAGATAATGAAACCTTCGTGTGATCGTAGTGAGCAGTGAATTAGATCCAACTAGCATAGTTCGAGAGAATATATCTAGTAAATTGTGGTAGTTGCTCGATAGAGAATTACGACACCCGAAGTACTTCCGATTGGTAGAGAATACTTAGGTGAAATTATAGAATACATTCGGGAAGGATTCCGACAATTGAGAAAATCATAACTCTTGACCTCCTTAATTTTTTCTCCAACCCGTAGTATCTTTAGTTGTCAATCTACTACTTTAATTTTTTAGTTAATTAGATATAAGAATTTTAATATTTATAACCTAGGAATTGTTCGAGCTTGTCGTCTTAGTGATAGTCAATAATTGTAGATAAACCTTAGTTCTCTATGAGATTCGACCTCGGATTTTTAGATCAAATTATATTTAAAGCGACTGCTTATCCTTTTTAGAATTAGAGTGGGGCGTGATTAAGTAGCAATGTGTGACAGTGCATACGTCTGGATCTCCGGTGACAAAACAGGAAACATCACACAAATTACACAATGATCAAGTCAGTGATTTGCATAACTAATAGCTGAAGTTGTTTAAATAAAAGAATTACAAAAGAAGCTTTTAGAAAGCGTGTTAAGACAAGAGGGATTGCTCTGATGGTAAGCAACCTCCACTTCCAATCAAGAGGTTGTGAGTTCGAGTCTCCCAAGAGCAAGGTGGGAAGTTCTTGGATGGAAGGATGCTGGGTTTCTATTTGGAAACAGCCTCTCTGCGTGTTAAAGATTTCGAGTGCGCAAAACTGAGCCTCCTCTTGGATCTCCCAATGCCCTTATGATCTCAAGTGTGAGTTTGTTTGTGTGCTTGATTTAGTTATAGTATGTACCTTTATGTGATGACCCACCATGTCATCATGCCACATAGGTGCTATTTGGCATATATTAATGCCATGTGGAAGCTTATATAAGAAGAAGGCTAGCATTTGTAAGAAGATTCTAGAGAAGTATGGACATTTTCTTAGGAAGAACCTAGATCTTTATGGATTTGCTAGGAAAGTCCTTGGAATTTTCTAGGCTTGTAGAGAACTCTAGAGAAAGCCATTATCTTGTAAATATCAAGGATTTGTGTAATAATTAATATTTACACACTAGCCCCTAGGAGACTAGTATATAAAGGGGGTCATTCATTTGTAATTCATCAAGCAAAACAATTCAAGTTCTCTCTAATACAAAGCTTCATTTAACAATTCTCTTGTGTTCTTTCTTCCATTCTCTTAGCGATCTTGAGTGTAGCAAGGCTGACTTGGCATAGCAAGAACGTGAGCAAGTTGCACAAGATCGTAAGCGAGTTGTCAAGTGCCGCACGTGTACTTAGTTAATAACTAAGGATGTGATAACGTGGTATCAGAACGAAGGTTTCAACTAAGGGAATGGCGAACAATGGAGAAATTAACGCTGCCAACACCCAATCCAACGTCATCCAGGATGCTGCTGGCAAGAGCGGTCGTGGCAAAAAGAGGAATGCCACCAATAAGAGACAAGAGGTGCCACCCGAGGTTGTGTCAAACGAAGAGCTTACATCCCAAGAACCATCTACCACTGAGGCGAGTGAGGATGGAGTGGAGGTCCTGCCCGAGGACGTCTTTCTCGGTAAAGACTGGGTGATGAAGATGAACGCGGGGATGGATGCCATAGAGATCTTTGGCCAACGCTTGGGGAAGGTAGAAGGCCCTTAGCGTTCTTGAGGGGCACACTCTTGAAGATATTGAGAGTATTCGAAATGACTTAGAGGGACGTACACAAACCGAGATGGAACTAAGGCAAACCATCACTGCCTTAGAGTGCAGACTCATGGAGGCTTTGAGTACTATCAATGCAGGAAGGCAAAGATAGATTCACTTGAGGAGCATCTCAATGCTGGTATGACCGAGGCAGCCAACAATATTGTGGTGACGAGAGAGGCCAAGATCGAGGATCCTAAACCACCGGTGTTCAAAGGTGTTCGTGATGCACAAGAAGTGGAAAACTTCCTTTGGCACTTGGAGAACTACTTCAGGCACGAGAAAGTGAGGGACGACGAGGCCAAGATCAACACTGCAGTATTGTACCTCTCCGAGACTGCCATGCTTTGGTGGAGAAGGAAGATGGCCGATGTGGATAAAGGTCTATGTGCTATTAGCACATGGGATCAGTTCAAAGCCAATTTCAAGCGACAGTTCTTTCCAAACAATGTCTTGTATGAGGCAAGGTGCAAGCTTAGGGAATTGAAGCAAACGGGGAGCATATGTAACTATGTTAAGGAGTTCACTACCCTTATGCTTCAAATCCCCAACCTAACCAATGATGACTTGTTGTTCCACTTCATGGATGGGTTGCAAAATTGGGCTAAGCAAGAATTGCAACGCCGACAAGTCACTAATATAAACCAAGCCATAGTGGAGGCCGACAAGTCACTGATGGATTTTAGGCATGACAAGCACAACAAAGGCAATGGCAAGGAGTCAAAGGTTAACACTGTCAAAGGTGGGGAAGATCGTGGCAAAGGCAAGGAGATACATCAACAATACTCCAAGACTCAAGATTCCAAAAGGTCGAGTGGTCGTCAGGGCTACGCCGAGAAGAAGCACAGGCCGAGAAGAAGGGATGCTACATATGCGGAGGGCCGCACGACTTCAAGAATTGTCCCGACCTAAAGAGCCTCAGCGCCATAGTGCGTGAACGAAAGAAGCAGCCGCAAGGAGAGAGTTCGGGAACCGCACAGTTGGGTATGATCGGATTATGTGGTGCCGTCACAAAGCAAGCTATCCGAGCTACCGAGAGTGGAAATCAGTACGTGGATCTCACCATCAACAACAGGCCCGCTCGTGCAATGGTGGATACTAGAGCAACTCACAATTTTGTGACTGAGGCTTCCGCAAAGAGGCTAGAATTGAAGCTTGCCCCAACCAACTCTCACGTCAAGACCGTGAATGCCGAGGTACAAAATGCTCATGGGGTTATGGAGCGAGAAGGATCTTGTATGGTACCTACAATGACTATGCCACACGGACAGATCCAAGCACAAATCTCAGCTATGCAAGTTGTCAAGAGGATCAAGAAGGGGGTGCCAACATTTGTGGCAACCATTGAAAGTCTAGAGGAAGACAAGAGTTTTCAAGAGACATTGCAGCCTTGCATAGAGAAGTTGCTTGAGGAAAATAAAGATGTCATTCCCGAGGAGTTGCCTAAGCACTTGCCGCCTAGGCGAGAGGTAGATCACAAGATTGAGTTAGAGCCAGGGGCTAAGCCACCTGCATTTGCCCCATATCGTATGGCACTGCCCGAGCTAGAGGAGCTCAAGAAACAATTGAAAGAGTTGCTGGATGTTGGTCACATTCGCCCATCAAATGCACCTTTCGGCGCACCAATATTGTTCAATAATAAGAAGGATGGATCATTGCGCTTGTGCATAGAATACCAAGAACTTAATAAGGTTACATTGAAGAATAAGTACCCGATTCCGCTTATTGCTGACTTGTTCGATAGACTTGGGCAAGCCAAGTACTTTACTAAGGTGGATCTTCGAAATGGCTACTACCAGGTTCGCATTGCTGAAGGGGATGAGCCAAAGACAGCATGTGTGATGAGATATGGAGCCTTTGAGCGGTTGGTGATGCCCTTCGGCTTAACCAATGCACCGGCCACATTTTGCACCTTTACGAACAAAATTTTTCATCCCTACTTTGATCAGTTTGTGGTAGTTTACCTAGATGACATAGTCATCTACAACAACACCTTGGAGGAACACATGGAGCACTTAAGGAAAGTTTTCCAAGTCTTGTGGGAGAACGAGCTATACATCAAGGGGGAGAAGTGAGGGTTTGCACAATCAAAGGTGAACTTCTTGGGCCATGTCATTAGCAATGGCGAGCTACGCATGGACGAGGCTAAGGTACGTGATATCCAGGAGTGGGAGGCACCTACAAAGGTAACGGAGTTGAGAGCCTTCCTTGGCCTTGTTAACTATTATCGTCGATTCATCAGTGGCTGCTCAGCAAAGGCTGCACCATTGATTGAGATGCTGAAGAAGAACAAGCTATGGGTCTGGACAGAGCATTGTCAAAAGGCGTTTGAACACCTTAATGCAATTGTAACAGAGGAGCCAGTTTTGGCATTACCCGACTTTGCCAAGACATTTGAGGTGCACACAGTTGCCTCAGACTTCGCCATTGGGGGTGTCCTACTGTAGGATTAAGCATCCCATAGCGTTTGAGAGCCGCAAGCTAAATGAGACGGAGCGGCTTTACACTGTGCAAGAGAAGGAAATGACTGCCATTATGCATTGCCTTTGTACATGGCGACATTATCTGCTCGGGTCGAGGTTCGTGGTCAAGACCGACAATGTGGCTACTAGCTACTTTCAGACGCAGAAGAATCTCACACCAAAAAAGTCTAGGTGGCAAGACTTCTTGGCCGAGTTTGATTATGTGCTAGAGTAAAAGACGGGCAAGGGTAATGTTGTAGCTGATGCCTTAAGCCGAAAAGCCGAGCTTGCTGCCATCACTTCAGCAACTTGGGACATTCGTGAGGCTATAAAAGAAGGCATGCAACATGATCCGGCATCCAAACAACTTATCGAGTTAGCCAACTAGGGAAAGACAAGATGTTTTTGGGTAGAAGACGGCCTATTGCTTACCACGGGATGGCGAGTCTACGTGCCTAAGTTTGGAGACATTAGACGGCGGATCATAAGGGAGAGTCATGATACAATGTGGGCTGGTCATCCAGGTCAACGTCGCACCAGGGCCTTGGTTGAGTCAGTCTACTATTGGCCATGCATGCGAGATGATATAGAATGTTATGTGCAGAGTTGTCTCGTATGTCAGCAGGACAAGGTTGAGCAACAACAGTCCGGCGGACTTTTGGAGCCACTACCAGTTGCAGAGCATCCATGGGAGAGCGTGACTATGGACTTTATCACTTGCCTACCTAAGTCTGACGGTTATGGTACTATTATGGTGGTCGTGGATAGATTTTCCAAATATGCCACCGTCATCCACGCCTCACCAGGTTGCACAGCCAAGGAAGCCGCCAAGCTATTCTTTTAGAACGTGGTGAAGTATTGGGGCTTACCAAGGCATATAATCAGTGATCGAGACCCCCGCTTTACTGGAAACTTTTGGAGAGAGTTGTTCGACATACTTGGTACGGAGCTGCACTTTTCTACTAGTTTCCACCCACAGACGTATGGACAAACGGAACGAGTCAATGCCTTACTAGAATGCTACTTGAGCCATTGTGTAAGCCCGCATCAGAAAGATTGGGCAAGGCTCCTAGACATCGCCCAATTCTCTTATAACTTGCAGCGGAGTGAGTCCACGGGGCGGACACCATTTGAGCTAGCCACAGGCCAACAACCATAAACTCCACATTCATTACCAGCTGCATTCGAGGGAAAGAGTTTGGGGGCTTATCATATGGCCAAAGGATGGGAGGAGCAGCTTGACACTGCTAAGTCCTACTTGGATAAGGCAGCTAAGAAGATGAAGAAGTTTGCGGACCATAAACGGCGTCCCACGGACTATAGAGTTGGGGACATGGTCATGGTGAAGTTTAACCCAAGACAATTCAAGGCACTACGGGGCATGCATCAGAATTTGATTCGCAAGTATGAGGGGCCATTTAAAATCGTCGCCAAGGTAGGGAAGATCTCATACAAGCTTGACATGCCATCGTATCTTAAGATCTACCGTGTCTTCCATGCAAGCATGCTTAAGCCATATCATGAAGATAAGGATGATCCGAGTAGGGGACAATCAAGTCGAGCATCAATGACTATCACTGCCTCGCATGATCGGGAGATTGAGTCTATCATAGAGTACCAGGCCAGGCGAAAACAAGGGCAAAAATCCATTGCTATGTTCCTCGTCCATTGGAAAGGGCAATCACCGGAGGAGGCCACGTGGGAACGATATGAGGACTTGTGGCAATTCAAAGATAAGATCTGAGAGTTTATGCAGCAGCATTGCGCCGCGGTCGTCACAATGTTAGGTGGGGGAGAGTGTGATGACCCGCCACATCATCATGCCACATAGACGCCATTTGGCATATATTAATGCCATGTGGAAGCTTACATAAGAAGAAGGCTAGCATTCGTGAGAATATTCTAGAGAAGTATGGACATTTCCTTAGGAAGAACCTAGGTCTTTATGGATTTGCTAGGAAAGTTCTTGGAATCTTCTAGGCTTGTAGAGAATTATACAGAAAGCCCTTATCTTGTAAATATCAAGGACTTGTATAAAAATTAATATTTACACACTAGCCCCTAGGAGACTAGTATATAAAGGGGGTCATTCATTTGTAATTCATCAAGCAAAACAATTCAAGTTCTCTCTAATACAAAGCTTCCTTTAACAATTCTCTTGTGTTCTTTCTTCCATTCTCTTAGCGATCTTGAGTGTAATAAGACTAACTTGGCATGTAAGAACGTGAGCAAGTTGCGCAAGATCGTGAGCGGGTTGTCAAGTGCCGCACGTGTACTTAGTTAATAACTAAGGACATGACATCTATCTCTACTGAGTAGCATTTATGTGAGCTTTTTTTTTTTTTAAAGTGAACTCAAATTAAAGACAAAATTGAGTTAACTCTAATGAAGTAGTATCTTTCTGTCTCAATTTATGTAACACATTTTGAGATTCAAAATTTTTAATTATGATAGTTTATTTGAACATAGAATTGTACGTTTTTCAAAATAAAATTTAGATATTTGAAAACAAAGTAAGTTCCACTCCCTTCCAATTCATTTCTCTGGTTCAACAATTTTAACACTGCACCCCTTCTCCGGGATGGCATATGGGTCAGAGAAGAGTCCGGAACCTAATGAATGATTTTTTTAACATAAAACACATTTTTTNACTTTACTTACAAATCGTATTGTCTTGGCGTTTCATGATGGATATTTTCAGGTTGGTGATAACTACCAGATGGACCTCCGTGGTCCAATACTCCAAACCTACGCAGATTCCAACTAGGGGCGGGGTCATAACTTGTAAAATTCAAATCAGGACGGTACCCCTATAAAAAATATGAGTGTTAATACAAATCCAATTAAAAAATGAAGAAAAAAAATCGCTAAAATTAAGTTTATCAGTCGTCTTGTTGATTATATGAAGTAGAAACATTATTTTCTGCCTGCTCATTCGCCTATGGTGACAAGTTTAAATCAAGGCAAGCTCTTCCATCTCCAATCTGTCCGGAAAACGCTGCTCCAAAATAACTACCCGATGACTGGGGGTTATCGCTGGTACGCACGCCCTCATTACTACTAAGGTCCTCCACCTTTACATACATTTCTAATAATTTTATTACAACGAATTCCCTATATTCATCCGGAATTCGCAAAAAATCTCTAAGAGTTTCATCATCCTCGATGTTAAACTCAGAATAATAAGTAAACCCCTGCGGAGTCACTGAATAAGGAAATCTATCGGTTACTTTAAGGCTAACCGAACACCTCCGCTCATTCATTTTTTTTACGTAACAGCGATACCAATGTATCGTACTCCATATTAAGCGGGAATTTAACATGACACTGTGGAGGTGAGCTATACCTCACAGAGTTAT